>JAJKFJ010021837.1:0-104145 GCA_027382625.1 Tetmemena sp. SeJ-2015 | reverse complement strand
AGCTTAAATTGAATTTTTTGGTGGGAATATAAAAGCTGCCTCCAATAGCATTTTCATTAAAACACAAACGGAAATAAAGAGTTTTAAAATCTAAAATTTGTTTATATTTTATAAGTATAGTAATTTTTTTCATAACTTCTAAAGCAAAATAGAATTCAACAGAGTTTGCGCTTTGCTTTTCTTGAAATGAAATAGCAAAATTAAGATATGAGCGATCTTAGAAAATAATATCTTAAATCTGTTTTTTGTAAACCAGCCACACACTAAAGATAGTAAAAGTGAAATCACATAAGTTTTAATCCTCCTTGAAAATTTAATCCTTCAAAGTAAAAATGTCGAAATCGAAATCTTCAGGGTTGATATCCTCCACGATTTTCAAGAAGTTCAGCTTGGTGATTAAATTTAAGTAAACTAAATCTATAATTTTCCAAATGTTATGAGAAAAGAGAGCTGTTTATTATACTGGCCTATCCGTCTATGTTCATTTCTCCTCTTGGATAGAGAGAATTGATTTTACAAAATTATCAATGGATTATTCTCGAGTTTCTTAAGTTTATTCTTCTTATAGTGAAGACTTTAGTACAACAAAGGAGGCTTTTATTTGCTGCCCTATTTAAATTATTTGTTCTTTTGCACTCAGAGTTTACATTTCCATTTTATTGTTATTATTGTTATCAACTTATTACCTTATAAAATCTCTCTATAAAATTTAAAGATAAACTTTTTTACTAATAATAATTTAGCTTCGTTAAAGCTGTAAAGAATTAAGGAAAAAAATAATAACCATTTAATGAACTCAAATTGCTGCTTCTTTTTGTTATTAAGCATTTATTCGACTAGTTAAACTATTAGGAAATTTAGAATATTTCCTATGATGAGGCTTTGATCGAAGCTAACAAGTCTTAGATGCATTTTACCATTTTTAACATTAAGTTTATTATGAATACAGAAATAAAGATTAATTAATATTTAGATATTGTATTTTTGCCAAAAATTTTTTGTCTAGTCCAATTTTTCAGATTTTGTTTAGAATATTTTTTACTATATTCAAGAAAAATTTCTCTACTTATCCTAAAAATAAAAAAATGATTTATCTAATTTGGAGTATATGGAAACTAGTAAGATAATAAATTAAAATTTTTAAAAGGAATTAAGGATGTATAAATTCATAAATATAAAAATAAACTTATATTATTTAATATTTATGGGGGACTGAAGTTAATCTCCCCCTATTTTATGGTAAAAAAAAAGTTTCAAAAGCGCCCATTTATGAAATTTAGACGAAAATGCCAAGAAATGATGCGATTTTCGCATTTAAAATTTTTTAGAGGGTCAAAATTTAAGATGCCAGATTTTTCTGAAATTAGCGAAAACCATACTATAAGTCTAATTTACATTCTTTTTTTCATCTTCCTCAAAGTTCTTCTCTTCTTTAAGCACAAATTCACATTTATGCAACTCAATAGTCACCTTCTTCAAAAGAGTTCGCCAAGTTTAAATTAAATTGCAACATAATTGGCTTAAATCTAGCACTGAATTTGCTAAAATTTTAATGCCAATTCTAAAATGAGGAAGTACCCATGCGTATCATGCGTACTCCTCTTTAAAAATATTGCCGATCCTTTATATTTGAGTTAAAATCTAAGCTAGATATCAAACGCTGCTAAAGATCATATTATATTGATTTTGTACTTCACTTGTAAGATTTGTTCATTATAAATATAGTCAAGGTAAGATGATGATAAGGTAGAGAGGAAAATAACCAAAAGCAAGATTAGATGAATGAAGGGATAGTTGAGTGAAGGAGTGAAATATCCCAACATCATGTAAATGCTATTATTTTATAAGTACCTTAGACTTTTAGTAAGGTTTTAGCTAATTGCATAAAAATCTGAAATCATAGATTTTGGTCCTCAAGGTAATTTCAAAAGCAAAAATTGCTTCATTTTTTGGCATTTTTGGTTTTACCTAAATAGGCGATTTTTGAGTTTTTAAACCATAAAAAAGGGGTGAGGTTAACTTCCGTCCCCCTCCCCAGATATTTATATTTTAGAATCTTTCTATATATTCTTGAACATTATAGAAAATATTTTGATTTTACATTGTTTATCATCTTTCTTGGCCATAAATACATTAGGTAAATATAGAAAATAACATAAATACATTGTATAATCACGACTGGAGATAAATAAAAACTAAAACTTAAAATTTAAAATAAAATTAGGAAGTGGCTCACACTATTTTTTATCCTATTTTAAATTAGGTATAAAGAAATCATTTTCAATTATAAAAGTGTCTGTAACTTTTATATTTTTAAAGAGGGATAAAATAAATTAAGTTTTCTTTTATTTAAAATTATTATGCTTGCATTTTCGGAAGGTTATTTCTATTTTTAAAAGATAAATAATTTAACCAAGAAAATTATTTTCCTAATTACTTAAAAATTACATTCCTAAATGAGGGCCTTCAAAATATAAGTAAAAATATGATAATTAATGATTGATTAAGAATAAAATCATTCTTTTAAACTGTTTTTAAATAAAAGTATTTATTGAAGTAGTCCAATCATTATTCAAATTCGAGCAAGTCTGTGAATTTATCATGAGTATTATATTAATTCAGCTTGGATTCTCAATTTTTTGAGACCCTCAACTAGAATGTGAAGCTCATAGTCTTTCGAAATTTTAAATAATTCTGCAATACTCTAACTAAATCGGATATATTTCAACTCTTCGACTAATATCTTCGTTTAGATTTAAACATAATAAACAACTTAAAATTGCTATTTATCTAGATTTCTTTATTCACTGACTGAAATTTGTCTAAAAAATCTTCAATTAGAGCAATATTGAAGATTTAATTTCAGTAATATCTAAAGGGAAAATTAAAAAACCTTTCAATATAAATTGATTGAAAGGTCGTTGACTAAACGCGTAATGCCGCCTCACCAAACTCTCTGAGTACTTAAGTCCAAACACTTTCTTCAATTCTAAAATACTTTAAGGGAAGAATTGTTGAGAAAATAATTCGATTACTTCCTTCCGAAAGCTTCAAGCTTTCTGCCTCGTTAGGTCGCCTTCAAGCTGCAAGAACATCGTTCCTCTTTACTAAAATAAGCTTTGAGGGTCAGTCTCTTACCTCATTAATCAATCCAACGAGTTTTTGTAAAGAGAATTAAGTAAAATAGCGGGCGATTTAAATATTCAAGATAAACTCTGAGAAATTTGACTGAGTACAGCCATTAATAATATTTTTTCTCATGAATCCCAAGAGTCTCACGCAAAGGGCAGATCCTTGACTTCCTTTAAGCTGAGAGATAATAATAAAACCCTTTTGCGTTTGTGATTATTCCTGGCATGACAAGGATGATCTTCGCAAGTTCAGAGACCAGTCTTATCTTCTTTTGTATAATTGTGATGGTTTAAGCTCTAATTAGTTTATTAAGAATTCTTAATTGTTTACCTTTGCTCTTGTCCACTCTGATCTCATCTTGGTATGCAAAAATTATTAAACACAAGTAGTTGTGAGTCTTGGGAGTGGCAAAGCTCAGAAGATAACTTTATTGGCGCGGGAGATTGTCACCGCCCGAGGTGCCTAAAAATTATCATGAAAACTGATTGCATCAGTTAATGTTGTTGCAACTAAATCTTACATAAGTTAATCCGAAGAGTTAAGTAAAGAACTAGTATGACGATAGCTACTGATAAAAATAATCACTTTCCGAAGTCTGAGGTCAGGATCTTTACTGATGCCTAGGGTTAAAATGATCTGTTTTGCTTTCATTTTGGTATGGTTTCCTCAGTGATTTGAATTAAGATTGCCCATCTTTTTATTAAGAAAGAAATAAGAACAAGGTGTTTATTAATTAAGCGGGGATATAGTATTTAATAAGAATTATATCATATGGAGCCCGCCAACTTAAATAAAGTGAACGAAAGCGCGTTGTTGATTGAATAGCTGCCTCTCAGTGGAGATTCAGAAGTCGCCTCATCTCAAGAAATTAAGTTGGATCCCCCAGCTTAAGCCAGTGTTCATGATGAAATAGAAGCTATTGATGACTAGAGACTTGAAAAGTCAAAGCGAGGGAGGAAGAGTAAGTATGAGGGCGCGGAGCATCCAGTAGAAGAAAGTGCTTGATCAGCTCAAGAAGAACAAAGCCATCCTCATTGAGTGATAATCACTCTTCATTCTTAAATAATTTAATTAATTGTTCAATCGACTTATTTCAGCTTAATCATCTAAGGGGTTTTATAATGATTGATTTAATTGATTGATTAATTCGGGTATATATAAATATATTTAATTAATTAATTGATTGAATTAAATTAGTTTCTGGAACATTTTTAACATTCAATTCTAATATTACAATGATTTATTTTATGTATGTAAAATATAGAGAGCAAATATATTAAATAAAAAATTATTCAAGAATTATTAAATTCTAGCTCTTGTTGAAATTTGAATATTCTCAGTATTATACAATTAAAGTTTTATTTTTGAAATTGAAAATGTAAAAATATTATCAACTTTTTTGGAATTAATGGATTATCTATTACCAAATAGGTAATTTCACTTATTAATCAAATAACAGATAGTAACAACTTCCAATATAAATAGGTTGGGGATTATTTAAATAAGAGATTAATTATTTATAACTTATTTCAGATTTAAAGGTTTTCTCCATTACCCCTCCGAGGCTCTAGTGATTAATTTTCAATTTTAGCAATTCTTAGGCTCATCACACCAAGTGCACTGGAAAACAATGTAAGTTAAGTATGATACTTATTTTTTTAAATACAGTTTTTTAGAAAAAGTCAAGAATAATTATAAATCTAACTATTTGAGGAGTGATGTTGTATGATAGGAGAACCTGGTAAATATTAAAATAGAAATTTAATTAATAGTCCTAGGTAAAACGAAAGTAAAGTAGTCCTTTAGTAAATTTTATAAAGTGTGATGCAAGTTAATAGAACAGATGTCTTTATTTATTAGTTTCTTATTGGTATTCACAGTTATAGATATAATGCATTATTTTTTTCTAATGTACCTATTTATTATTTTGAATTCCCTTTACATTTAGTTACATTCTCATTATAGTATTTAAAATATTAAAAATAATACGTTAAATTGATAATATCATTCGAATGTCTCTCTTCTTATATAATCCAAGATCGCCAAAAGCTTACCATCTTTTAACCAATGAAGACTGTCTTCAATCTTATCAGAAAAAGCTGCTATTTTTCTTTTCTGAAGAATAATAGTTTTTTCTTAATTGATTTTTGCATCAAAAGTTTAATTAATAAATTCATTAAATTATTACAGAAGAAGAACTGGGGGTTTTATCATCCAAGTCTTAAATCCCTGAAAGGATTTTCTATAAGTAGAAGACATTTTCCTATCAATTTTTATATTATATTATAGGTAAGATAGAATTAGCTTATATAGGAAAAATGCTTAGAAATACAAAGCTTTTAGAAGAGAGAGAGAGAGAGAGCATATTCACAATATTTTGGTAACTACAGTTAATTTTACAAATTTATCTCTTGAGTCATAGAGCATACATGCTTCAGGGTATCATATAAAAATATAGTGTTTCTATTCATTTATTGATTTTTCTCTTAAGTGAAATATTTATTTCTGGGAAAGTTTCTATATTTTATATTCTGCTAAAAATGTATTACTTTAAAAAAAAGAGAGAGAGAGAGAGAAAGACTTAAATTTTCGTGGTAAAAATTTTGAGTAGAAATTTATGTAGGAAAAAAGCTCTTTTCAGTGGTGTTCATTTCGGAGAAAAAAAGGTCATTTTTCTAATTACATTCATAATTATTAAAATTATTATCAGCTGGATTACTTAAATAATTTAATTTTATTTTCCAAATCCATCTTATTTTATTTAAACATTATAATAAAAATATTATACATAAATAAAAATATTTATTTTAATGAAATGAAAAAGATTAAATCCATGAATCAATGCTATAAATATTTTTTATCAATTTATAAATCTATTTCTTTACATATCTATTTCTTCCGACTGACATTTACTAGCATATTGTTTAATTAACCTTTTATATGGGAAAAATAATTAAAAGCAATGTTCTAGGCTCAGTAGAATTGACGCAAGTAACTTTTATAAAAATTATAATTAAAATATTTTACTTTTCTTTCACAAAAATCTATGTATAAAGACGCTTATTAATGTATAAATATTATAATAAAAATCACCAAGCAAAATAATGTAGAGTAATTTCTTAATTTATACTTGAGTAAAACTCTAACACGATTATAAATATAATTTAAAAAATGAATGGAACATAATTTACTTTTAATAGTTATCAAAATTAGAGATATCAAGAAAACATACTCTTTTCTTTAGTCACATATAAAAAATTCTTTGTAAAAGAATATTATAATTTTTATCTTTTGCCTCTATTGAAATATTTTTTTTTAAGATTAATTTCAGCAATATTGGAATTGTAGAAAACTCTCTTAAGTGAACTCGAGAGAGAGCTGATTATTTCAATGTAAATGGAAATTTATTCCACGCTTTTAGCTCTAACCCACTTTCAAACATTCTTGAGAGGTGTCTCAAATAATGTAATTTAGTGTATTAATCGCACTCCAAAATAATTGTTTCTTGCGCTTAACTCTTACTATAAAAGCATTTAAAAATCTTTAGTTAAAAATATGAGAGGTTTTAAAGAAGATTTTTTTTAATTGAAGGGATACTAAGTTATATTAAAAATTAATTATATTTTTTGACGCTTCAAATGCCAGTCAGTTCTTATTACGTGTCTCATCACTATTTTCAAAATTTGGACATCTTTAAGGTTTTTCACTATGATTTTATCTGAAGTTTTCATCCTTTCAAGATTCCCGAGATGCTAACTTCTGAGTAGATAGATAAATTGGAATATATATTTTGAGTTTTTGCATCCTCTTTCTCCTCTTGATATTTCTTTTTATTTATGCTTCAATTAAGAAACTTTGTCTCTTAGAATTCAAAACTTAATAATCATAGTTTTTAAATGAATTAAAAATTTTCACTTAATAGTTTACTAATTTATTCGTAAAAACTTAATAAAGAATCTTAAAAAGTAATGTCATTTAAGGCAATCAATATTAATCTAATTCTTACATGATTTCTCTATTAAAGATTAATTATACTTATAATCTTATAAAAACTAAGGCAACATTAAATTATCATTAGCATATTCTTAATAAATTTGAACCAAAAGATTAATTATTTTTGGGGGGCCTTTCCTCGTCATCCACTGTTTTCATGAAAATATGAAAAATCACTGTCTAGCCTAAAATTAGCCAAAAACATCAATTTTTTAGTCCTAATTCAATTTCATAGGGCTTATCATGATCATCTTCTTTAATTTAGAAAATAGAGCTTAATTTTTTAGAATCCGTCAGATAAAATTTTTTTTCTTTAATGCAATTTTATAGAACAAAGACTTTATCTTATTGAATAAAAATATATGTTTTCAAAATATAACATAATAATTATCTACGAAAAATATCAATGCTACAAAAACATTTATAAATGAGATGAATTTCCTTTAAAAATGCTTAAAGCTATTTAAAAACTAAGGCTTCGATGTTCAATTCTAGAATATTTTGAAAGAAATCTAGAATACATGAAATTTCATATTTAATCATACAATCAAAGCACAATTTTATTTAATGAAATAAGTTGGCTTAGATATATCTTTTATCTCAGATTATGCTATTAGGGAATACTAAAAATGAAAAAGACTCGAAAACTATGATAAGTTGGTTTGAGTACATTTTATTTTTTACATTAGATATCTTCAACTTGTGAATGAATTAATTATCCTAAGTATAAGCCACTCCTTTAAAATTTAATTTTTTATAAATGAATATTTCCCGAAGATTCCAAATGTTTTCAAAATTAATGAATATTATCATGATAAGCCCTCTAAAATTGAATTAGGACTAAAAAATTGGTGTTTTTGGCTAATTTTAGGCTAGACAGTGATATTTCATATTTTCATGAAAACAGTGGATGAAGAGGAAAGGCCCCCCCCATTATTTTAATTAAATTTTCTAAATCATTTCTAGTAATTAAAAATGAGGAAAAAAATGGAAATGTATTATGACGCAACGCTAGCAAATTTTTAATATTCTAAGCAATCTGGTGATCTCAGAAAAAGAAACTGATGAGAAGACTAGCAGTATATATATATATACTGTTTTCATAGAGTACATAAAAATTATAAGCAGTAAAATATGACAGAAAATTGATGAAGAAAGCGAAAGAACTATTTATCATGAACCTACTTTAATTAATCATGAATTTCTAAAACAATAAAGCATCATCTCGAAATCCAAAATTTTATCTTTACTCACTGTATTTGAAACTTACATATCGAATTCCTCACTTAAAATAATTTTTGAGAAGCATATAAACCCAAAAAATTCATCTTCTTAATAGGATTAGACAGCTTCTTAGATGTGCTATGAAAATAAAATATTAAAATGAAAGGCAGAGCATTAGGTTTTAAAATCCAATATCCATTATAAATCTATTTCTTAAAATTAAAGTAAAATATTTTATAATTTATTTCTCAGTTGCCCCCTATAAGATATTAAATTTCTGGCAATTTAGTCACCTATTTTAAAATCTCTCCAAATAAAACCTGTGATGAGGTTGTTAACAATCATTTTTATAAGTGAAAAATATATTTATTTCTACTACTAATAATGATTTAATTATCGAAATGTGTTGGGTGCATTCCTCATTTAAATTCTTAAATCTTAATATTTTAATTTAGTTAGAATAGCTAAATAAAAAAATGTCCATTAAAACTTTCACCTTCAATTCTTCTACTTCTAGAGTGCTGAGCTTAGTAATCTAAAATATAAATTTTTAGTAGTTAAAATCAGTTATTAACTCTTATGTTAGTTCAGAGAGGATTTCAGCTTAAATTGAATTTTATTTTGGGGATAACATAGCTACCTCCAATAGCCTTTTCATTAAAACACAATTTATAATAGAGACTTTTATCATAGAAAATTTGTTAATCTTTAATAAGTATAGTAAATTATTCATAACTTCTAAAGCAAAATAGAATTCTACAGAGTTTGCGCCTTGCCTTTCTTGATATGTAATAGCGAAATTAAGAAATGAACGATCTTAGAAAATAATAGCTCAAATCTGTTTTTTGTAAACCAGCCACACACTAAAGATAGTAAAAGTGAAATCACATAAGTTTTAATCCTCCTTTAAAATTTAATCTTTCAAAGTAAAAATGTCGAAATCGAAATCTTCAGGGTTAATATCCTCCAGGGTTTTCAAAACATTCAACTTGGTGATTAAATTTAAGTAAACTCAAATTATAATTTTCCAAATGTTATGAGTAAAGAGAGCGATTATCGTTCTGCCCTTTCCTTCTCTTTTCTATCAAATTTTTGGAGAGAGAGAATTGATTTTACAAAATTATCTATGGATTAATCTCGAGTTTCTTATGCTTCTTAAAGTGAAGACTTTAGTACAACAAAGGAGGATTTTATTTGCTCCCCTTTATAAATTATTTTTTCTTTTTTAGTCTTAATTTGCTTTTCCATTTTATTGTTATTATAGTTATTAACTTATTACCTTAGAAAATCTCTCTATAAAATTTAAAGATAAACTTCAGTAATAATAATTTAGCTTCGTTAAAGCTGTTAAAAATTAAGGAAAAAATAATAACCATTTAATGAACTCAAATTGCTGCTTTTTTAGTTATTAAGCATTCATTCGACTAATTAAACTATTAGGAAATTTAAATAATTCCTTTGATTAGGCCTTGAACGAAGCAAACAAATCTTATATGCTTCTTACCATTTTTAAAATTAAGTTTATTATGAATACAGAAATAAAGATTAATTAATATTTAGATATTGTATTTTTGCCCAAAATTTTTTGTCTAGTCCAATTTTTCAGATTATGTTTAGAATTTTTTTTACTATATTCAAGAAATATTTCTCTAATTATCCTAAATTTTAAAAAATAGATTTATCTGATTTGGAGTATATGGAAACTAGTAAGATCATAAAATTAAAATTTTAAAAAGGAATTTAGGATGTATAAATTCATAAAAATAAAAATAAACTTAAATTATTAAATATTAGGGGGGAGGGGAGGGAAGGAAGTTAACTTCCCCAATATTTGCTGGTAAAAAAAGCTTAAAAAGCGCCCATTCATGCCAAAATTGGACGAAAATACCAAAAAATGAGGCGATTTTTGCTTTTGAAATTTCCTTGAGGGTCAAAATTTATGATGTCGTATTTTCTGAAATTAGCGAAAACCATACTATAAGTCTAATTTACATTATTTTTTTTCATCTCCCTCGGTATTCTTAGCCTCTTTAAGCACAAATTCACATTTATGCAATTCAATAGTCATCTTCTTCAAAAGAGTTCGCCAAATATAAATTAAATTGCAACAGAATTGGCTTAAATATAGCACTAAATTTGCTAAAATTTTAATGCCAATTCTAAAATAAGCCATGTGTATCATGCGTACTCCTCTTTAATAATATTGCCGAGCCCTTATATTTGAGTTAAAATCTAAGTTAGATATCAAACACAGCTAAAGATCATATTATCTTAATTTTGTATTTCACTTGTAAGATCTCTTCATAATAAATATAGTCAAGGTAAGATACTGATAAGGTAGAGAGGAAAACAACCAAAAGTAAGATTAGATGAATGAAGGGATAGTTTAGTTAAGGAGTAAAATAGTCCAACATCATGTAAATGATATCTTTTATAGGTAAATTAGACTTATAGTATGGTTTTAGCTAATTTCAGAAAAATCTGAAATCATAAATTTTGACCCTCAAGGTAATTTCAAAAGCTAAAATCGCTTCATTTTTTGGCATTTTTGGGATTTTCGCCCGATTTTAACCTAAATAAGCAATTTTTGAGTTTTTTTTTACCATAAAATAGGATGAGGTTAACTTCCATCCCCCACCCCAGATATTTATATTTGTAAAAACATCCTTAAATAGAATCTTTCTATATATTCTTGAACATTATAGAAATAATTTTGATTTTACATTGTTTATCACCATTCTTAGCCATAAATACATTAGGTAAATATAGAAAATAACTAAAATATATTTCATAATTACGACTGAAGTGAAAAAAACTAAAACAAAAATTTTAAAATAAAAATTAGGAAGTGACTCAAACTAATTTTTATCCTATTTCAAATTAGATATAAATAAATAAATTAATTTACAATTATAAAAAGTCTGTAACTTTTATATTTTTTAAGAGTGATAAAATAAATTAAGTTTTCTTTTATTTGAAATTATTATGCTTGCATTTTTGGAAGGTTATTTCTATTTTTTAAAGATAAATAATTTAACCAAGAAAATTATTTTCCTAATTACTTAAAAATTACTTTCCTAAATGAGGGCCTTCAAAATATATGTAAAAATATGATATTTAATGATTGATTCCGGTTGCTATTTTTTCCTCCCTGTTCCGCGCCTGATCAGCAATGGATGTTGGGTTTTTGCGGCGACCTCTGGGAAAGCCGGTGGATTTCGGGTCGACATCAATGGAGCTAGATTGGCAAGACCACGTAGAGATCCTCCTCCATCTCTATAAAGGGAGGTAGTGCGTCATCACTAATTAACTGACGGTGGGCTTTCACGGTGACGTGGCACAACTGATCAAGGAATCACGCCTGTGAATTACTTTAAATCGATTAAGTATTATATGCCCGTTAGGGTCTCTTAATTCCCTAACTATTATTAATGATTGATTAAGAATACAATCATTTTTTTAAAGAGTTTTTAAATAAAAGAAATTAATGATATAGTCGAATCATTATTCAAATTCAATAAAGTCTGTGAATTTTTCATGAGTATTATATTAATTCAGCTTGGATTCTCAAATTTTTTGAGACACTCAACTAGAATTTCAAGCTAATAGTCTTTCGAAATTGTAAATATTCTGCAATCCTCTAACTAAATCGGATATATTTCAACTCTTTGACTAATGTCTTCGTTTAGATTTAAACATAATAAACAACTTAAAATTGTTATTTATCTAGATTTCTTTATTCCCTGACTGAAATTTGTCTAAAACATCATTAATTAGAGCAATATTGAAGATTAGATTTAAATAATATCTAAAGGCAAAATTAAAAAAGTTGACTAAACGCGAAATACTGACTCACCAAACTCTCTGAGTGCTTAAAGCAAAACTCTTTCTCAATTCTAAAATACTCTAAGGGACGAATTATTGAGAAAATAATTCGATTACTTCCTTCTGAAACCTTGAAGCTCTCCACCTCGTTAGATCGCCTTCCAGCTGCAAGTTTGTGTTGTATCCTTTAAACATCGTTCCTACTTACTAAAACAAGCTTTGAGGGTCAGTCTCTTACCTTATTTATCAATCCAACGAGTTGTTGCATCTATCACTTTCGGGGCCACCAAAAATGAACTCAGAGTAATCCTGCCACTATCCCTTGCCAAACCTACTTTGGTTCAATTCTCGAATTTCTATATTTTAATTTTCTTATTTAATAAAGATTAAATTTAATTTTAAAATTTCTCAAACTTTTTTATTTAAAATATTTATTTATAATCAGTGAATGTTTTAAATTTCTTTTTCGCTATTCTCTTTTTATGAAATGAATAAAATCAATAATTAAAAATAATCTCAAATGATTTTTTTTATTACCCAATTTAAGAATACCTGCTCTGCTCAAATATAATAAATTTTTATTTTTATTATTTTAATTATTTATCTCAGCATTCTAATTTCAAACTATTTATCTTCTTTCTCTTTTTGGTTTTCTATATGCTGGTATTCGAATAAAATATTAATATTTAATTGAATCAGAAAGAATACTCCAGAAAAGTTAGGATGGTTCGTAAGAGCTTGAAAAAACAAAAAATAAATGGATAGTCTTGCTTTTGCAAAATATCTGAATCCCCAACGAGTTATTACTGCAAAAATTAAAATTTTTATTTTTCTTAGACTATTTCATATTTTTTATAGTTTAAATTTAAGCTAAAAATGTAAATAAATCATTTAATTGTCAATCAAGACCTAATGAGAAGTTAATTTTTATTAAGATTCTTAAAGCTGCATTTAAATAATTTATAATTGACATAAGCACATAATCTTAGAATTAAAAAAAAGGTTTTAATTATAGTGAAGAATCCATAGGAAAATTAAAAGTGCTTTCTTATTAGAAGCTGTTCGAGTCTTAGTAGGGTTTGCTTTATTAATTAATTTTATTATGAGATATCTCTAATTTAAAATGTGGTACTCAACAGAACTAACAATATACACCTTTAAAAAAGTCAAGGCTATGATTTAGGACAGGAATGCAACCAAAACCATAAAAAATGAAGAGCTAATTCCAGAGATAAAAAAACAATACCAGAAAAAATACTAAAATCAACACTTTTGACAACATCAGATCAATTTAAAATAGCAAAGAACTATCACAACCCTTACTATAAAAAGCATTCTACTCTAAAAATAGAAATGTATCAAGACTTAAAGATGAAAACTATCAGCAGAAGTAACTACACGCAGGGTCTTGACTAACATTTTCTTTGTAATGAATCCCACCATTAAAAATTAAAAATATCATATTATTTAAACAGCTTTATATTATATATAAATTTTTTTTCAATTGATCTCTACTTGATTTATTCATACAACCGACTATTTACATTAAATTCTCTAGAATATTTAAAATAAAAGATTCATAATTATTTTTAATCGAAAATTTTGTATTCAGGATAATTAGGTTGTGAGACACTGAAAATGTGAATATTTTTATTGCTCTTAAAGCATCTGAGCATATTAGCAAGTTTTATTTATCTTTTTGCTTTGACAAAATTTCTAATTATTTAGAAATAGAAGTTAGTAGTTCTAAAAGAATTTAGAAATGAATTATAAACCCCATAATATGATAAGAAAGTGAAAATAAGTTGTGTATAATTAATTTCTTTATTAATACTTATAATCATGCTAAATTTTAACCCTAAACAGGCAATCTAAAGTCTTCTAGGAAGGTGACCTTGACGTCTGTCTCATATTCTCTGAATTTTATACCTTTAAGTGCTTCCTCTATCTCAGATAACTGAGTGTTAGGTTTCATAGGTTGCTTGATTATTACTCTCTAACTTTTTAAAAGGTTCTGATACCTTGTCTATCTTACAATGTCTTGTTGCGAATTATATTGCATCATCTTCACTTTCACACTAGTAGTATTCCTCTGGTTTCATATCGCATTCAAGTATGATTGCAACTATAGACCAAATGTCCCACTGCACTGAACCGTTGAGCCAAGTCTGTCTCTATGGGATTTAATAAATAAAACCTTTTATATATTAGGGTTATTTATTGGTTTGCTTATATTTATACTATTTTATTGTTAAAGCTTTTTTATTATAACTGAATGAAAAAGAAAATCTCCGTCATTATTATTTTAAATCGCTTTCACTGCCATGTATGATTTAAATTTATATTATGGCTCAAATACGAATACATTATCGAGTATTTAAAAAAAAAGAGATAATAAAAGACCCAATTAGTTTATATTATCTATTACACCTTCTAACGAATTATTTTTACTATGAGAATTAATTATAATTTGCAATGCTTTCATTTCTACCTCCGCTTTCTATAATTTATTTGGACATTTTTGTTTCATCATTTTAACCAATGAGAGAGATAGTGCTCATTATTCGAGCATAGATATCTTCAATTCGTATATTAGGTTTAGAATATCTGTAGGATTGAATTCATGAGTTGATATAATTTGAGATGCCGATTGTTTTCGTATCATATTTAATTGTAATTACATCTGGGAATCGAAACCTATATATATTCAAATCAATTCCCTACTGTTACCATCAGATCATCTTCAACCTACCTATTAAAAACTTCATTTTATATTTCTTACCCCTGATCAACAATTCGTATTTATCCTATAATGAAAGTTAGTGATTATAAGAATATTAATAAAATCGAATTTTCTTTATTAGAAGCAAAAATAAAATGCACAACAAAATGAATTCATAATATTTTACATTTGCCTTGGAAATTTCTCATTTGATATATTAGAAAAGTTAAAAGAAATAATTTTCCAATAGAGTTATCTAGATAGGCTTTTCAAAGTGAAACATGGTGTGCATCTTCATTTAAAATGATACATACTTTACTTTTAGAGTTTAAAAGACTTAGGATTTATATCCTAAAACTTATATAAATTCAAATAAAATATTCTCAAAATTAAAATAATTTCTTACTTTTTTTTTTTTATTTTAACTACGATTTTTAATTTATGACAATTTCTCAAATAAGTCACTTCTTTAAATGGTAGTAAAGAATTCGTGTTAAATTATAAGAAATAAAAAATACATTATCTGTTAATCATCATCTATATTGAACTGGTTGAGTATCAGCATGCCTGAATCATAGTCTCTCCATAAAAAGGCTTCAATAATGTTCTCAACAATCTTTATTATAAAATAAATATTCAATGTGCTTACAAAGCTTTTTTGTTTTAAAAATGTCTTTAAGCTTCAATTTGTTTTTCCATTCTTCTTGTTCTTGAATAATTTTATAGTCTGTTAAAATCAATAAGCCTTCCTAATCTATTTTTTAGCAAGTCAGTTTAGTATTTAAATTTATCCTACATATTTTATTTGAAATAAGATTGTATTCGTAATTTTAGTAAATATTCTGTTTCTTATTCTTTCAGAAATTTTATCAATTATATATTAGTCTGAAATAGGAGCATAATTGAGCATAACGAATGAGAGCTTCATATATTTATTTCATAAATAAATTTTTATTAAATATAGAGAACTAATATACTATTGTAATCATCTGCATTTGATAAGTCAATAGTTTAAATTTGTTAAAATAAAAAGAGAGAAGTGTTACGGGCAATTTCAAACCTGATTCTTGATTGATAATCAATCAATACTTAATTAAACTTTCTTCTTTAATTGTCGCCATAGTGTTGCTCAATTACAATACAGATAGCAAAATATTTTTAGTATTCAAAATTGTTTTGTTTATAGCAGATCTCTCTCACAAATAATACAATAGAGATCATTGAGCCAATCGTTTCAATTGTTAAATAAATTTGAGAAGGTTTAACTGAAATCTTAAAATAAAATTAAATTATCTTTAGAATTCTATTTTACATTAAATTACTGGTATATTTTGAAGAGATTTAAAAAAAATAACTGAAAATATGTATTAATTATCAGCTTGAAAATAGTTAATAAAATTTAACTAAACTTGAAGAAAAAATTTGTTTTAAAAGTAAATATCGTCATGGGTTTACATGTAGCATCAGTGAGTGGCCACACTAGTTATGAGCGTGTTTTAGTAGGTGGTATAAAAGCCTATTATATATAAATACCCTGGTGGGGTAGTTAATTCCACTAACTATTAAAAGCAATTATTTTTTAAGATTCATGAATTCATGTGCAAAATAGTATTCCTTGGTTCCCTTTCTGTACCTATCTTAAAAATCACAAGCAAATTCTAATAGAAGGTTATCTTTCAAAAGATACTAAGCAGCTTCTTTAGGGAAAATCATAAGAATCCCAACAAATAAAATAACAGTTATTTATTTTTAAAAAAAAAACATAAAAAAAAACATATTAAAAATGAGATACAAATTGATTATTTAAGTTAGATTTTTAACTGGACTATTAGAATATGATAGGGTGAAGATATTATCATAAATATTTTGCTTCACCTCAAATCTTTTCTTGCATTAATTATCATTCTTTTATCTTCTTTTTTTTACTTAGAATTATAGATTATCACAGACTACAGCTACAAAAAATATTTAAATGCAAAAATAAATTTATTTATGATTGTTTAGATAATTGTTATTTAAAAGTTGTTTACTAAAGAATTTTGATTTTAGAGAAATGAAAAATACCTGTATATTCTTTTATTGGAAAATAGATATAGATATTTTTAAAAATTCAAAGTTAATTAAAAAATGAAATCTTTTTTTAACAATATTAAAATAGTTAAATTATACAAGTACTCTTAAAATAAAATATGTTAAATCTAATTTTGGGGGAATGCTAAGTATTAAAAATGCTATTTCCTTTATTTGATAATCTTTGTGCTTTAGTAAATTTAGCAGTGATTCATAATCTAAATTCTTATTATCAATCTTTTACAATGAGTTTTTCCTACTCAATATAATTTCTGCAATCCTTTTTAGATAAACTGACTTAATTTTAATTTGATATATATTTTTGGGTTTTTTTAATTTTATCTTTGATTGTAGCCCAGATAGAAAACGCTGTAGTCTTATAAATCAGGGAAACCTTCAATAAAAGTTTACTTCATTTAAGTCATCATCATCTATTCCTCTTTTATTTGAGGATCTTAGTTCTAATGATCAAGTTGAAGCTTTTCTAATTACTTTTAAAGCAAACAAAATAGCTTAGTCTGAAAAGGGATTATTTCTTTAGATACAGAAAAAATTGGAAATTTTCATTTATATTTTAGCTTATAAATTACTTCAAAATCTTTTATCTAATTCAAAAAAACATAATTTTATTCCTCAAATATATTTTTATCTCTTAAAACAATCTTTTTTTGTAAAAGGAATTATATAGAATAAGGAGGTATTCTTTTTATAAATTCTTATATACTTATCTAGCTAAGGGTAAAATAATTATTAACATTATGTAAAGCTTGAAATTCTAATTCTTTTTGCTGCTTATCTTTCTTTGTAAGCCTTGTGCTAGCAAATTGCAGATAGTGGCTCACAATATTTTAAAATAATAATTATAATTTAAAATACATTAAATTTTAAACAATCTGCAGATACCAGTAGCTCAGCTAATAGAAACTAACATTAAAGCAAAGAGTAAGTGGTTCTATTCCTCATCGATTAATCTGAAAATCTAAAAATAGTCTTCTAAAATTAGCTTAATTGGTGGTTTAATTCTTATAAATTTTGAATAGAGAATTGCTGGGCAGAGTCTTTAACTCTTTCTTATTTATTTTAGTTTGTCAAAAATAGGTTTAGATAAAGAGGTAAAAAGGGCAATACCGCTTAAAATTATTTTTATTCGAGTACTTCCAAAGACTTGAAAGACCATAAGAAGCTTATGACGATCTCAGGAGCTCAAATTGAAACGAACGACTTCAAAATATATATCTATGATCAGGCATCAGGGACCAACCATTGGGGCTCCTTCGCAGTCCTCAACTATGGAAGTTTTGAGACTGAGCAGACTAAGAACATGATGAAAAAACTCAAAGAAACAAGAGAGGAGTACCCTGACAATCAAACCTCAATTTAATTTATTGATTTATCATATCAAGCATTAAAGTTTTAATTTTTAATTTATGTTTTAATAATTTGCATTTTTATTAGTTTAAATGAAGTGTACTTGATTGATATCGGCACAAACATTGGTTGGTATTCGTTAGCTGCTGCCTCTAATGGCTTCCATACTATGTCTTTTGAGCCCTATGGAGAAAATCTAGATTATTTAGAACATAGTATATAAGAAAACAAAGGCTTCAAAGATCTCATCAATGTTTATCATACACAATTTAAAATATCTTCATACTTTACAAATTTCAAATTTACCAAATAAAAGTGTTTGATTGTATAAAGAATTGAAGTAAGTTGATCGAAGCCATTAAAATTTTTAAGTCTGATTAAATGTTTATGACGTCGCTCTTGGAGACAAAGAAAGCAGTTGCGAATTATACACAATCACTGGCAACATCTTAAATGGGATGATCAGATGCGAAGAAGATAGTAAAGAAAGAGGTTCAACCTCCAAGTAGGAGGCAAAGATAACGCTTCTTGATAAATTCATTGGAAAAATTCCTGAGGGTGGAATCGTAGGTGCAATTAAAATAGACACTGAAGGTATGGACTACTTTGTAATAAAAGGTGGACACAAATTCATCAAAACATACAGGCCGCAATACATTCAGAGTGAGTACCACATACAGATGATGCCCATGAAGGGCGTGAAGCCTCAATGGCACATCGATCAATTCATAGCCCTCGGTTATACAGTGCACGCTCTGAGCTTTGACGGGCCTGTAATAAGTTTAATTTTATAATAACCACTGAGGCTGAGATAAGAAGATATGTAGAAAATAATGATCACACAGAGGTTTTTGCGGTTCTGAACTGATTATGAATTTCACTATTTTAAGACCTTTTTAGAAATTCAAAATATATATTTTAAACAAAAAATAAGGACAAGAAAGGAATTATATTTGCAACTTTAATTTCAACACAGAATATATATTAGAATTACTTTAAATTAAGAGGGGCGCTCACTCGAATTTAAAACTTTACAACTATAAACGGACTCTAAGTATCCATGATAGCAGAGTAAATTTTCCATAAATCATGCCTGCTTCACACATACATTATCTTTCAATGGAATTATTTAATTATATTCTATAAAGTCAAAATAAAAACAATTGGAAAATAATCTAATAATTTTAGATTTGTCGATTCAAATTGAGGAAAAGAAAAGGTCCTATTATCCATATTTTTCCCATCTTGAACACAAATATAAAAGCAAATAGACTATGACTACTTCTTAGAATTTTAGATATGCTTAATTTTAATAAGAAAATATATTTATACTCTAAGAAAGTGAATAACTTCAAATTAGGAAATAGAAAGTTTTTAATCTAGGGCGAAAATTCTTTATGAAACGTGGATCCTTTATTAAAACAAAACTTAATTTATTTAGAGACACTACTAATACTATGAAGCAGTTTACCATTTTCAGTTCTCTGATTTTAATTGCTTTTGCCTCATCGCTTGACCTCAAAGATTTTTCAGGAGAGCAATAAATTTAATCTTTCGACCTCGAATAGAATAAAAAAGATTAACATTTTTTATAAAAAAAGAGGAGACCTTGTAGTCTTAAAGCATCTTTAGAATTCTTTAAAAAAGGTAAGTTTAATTGTGCGATTTTGGTGAGAGGGACTAATTTTGCAAATATTGATGGATCATTAATTAAAACTTAAAATTTGCAATTAATTATTATAAGTCGCTTCAGGTAATGAATATCAATTATGTAATTCCATATTTATTAATATTAGTACTTTGAAGAATAACATAGGCAAAAATAATATGCAATACAATAAATAGGTTATTTGCTAATAAGTCTATATAAATTTGCATTCAGTATAAATAAATTAGGTAAAAAGTTTATCCCCAGTTAATTATTTTGAAAATTAGGATCCATCTAAGAAACCGCTGAAAGAAGCAGAATGAATAATTCTAAGTCCAACAAAATATCTAAATTTTAAGGATCATAAAAATATGTGGATTTAAAAATAGATCTACTACAATATAGTTAAGATCTGGCTGAGGTGCTTACGAAGGTCAATTATTAAATTTATTAAATTATACCAACATTAAATCTCATGCTCTAAAATTGCTTTAATTTTTATAAAATAATTCCTAAAAATTTATACATTTCATAGGCTTATATATAAAAATTACAATGAATCCTATATATTAAAATAAATAAAAATCAATTTTAATAAAATTACTAGTCAAAAAGGGAGAAATCTTGCCAGGCAAGAATAAAATTTATTTTAGATTTAATATTCTAATAGAATAGCTTAGCCCAAAATAATGAAGCTAATGGAAACTCAAGCGATTTGAAGTAGCATAAAAAGCTGCTTAACATTTCAGGCTCTAAGATCAACGCTCAAGACTTCAAAATCTATGTGTACGACATTCAGTCAGGAACTAGCCACTGGGGTTCTCACCTCATGACTAAGACCGGCTCTTTTGAGACCCAGCAAACTAAGAACATGATGACTTTATTGAAGGAAGTCAGCAATCAGTACCCACAAAATTTGCAATTAAATTTGATCATTTATATTCAAATTTTCATTTTCATTTATGTCGTATGTTAGATAAAATGATGTGTATCTAGTTGACATAGGAGCAAATATTGGGTGGTATTCACTAGCGGCAGCTTCAAACGGCTTTCACATCCTATCTTTTGAGCCATACGGAGATAATCTAGACTATTTGAAGAACAGCATCTAAGCTAACCAGGGTTTCGATGATTTAGTAACTGTTTAAACTGCAGTATACAAATATTTCAGGTAGTAACCTCAAATATTAAATTGCTATTTACGATATCGCACTTGGAGATAAGGAGACAAGCTGTGAGATATACACTCAAAAGGTCAACATTCTCAACGGCTTAATTAGATGTGAACAGGATAAGGTGGAGAGTGGGGCAGTGGGGATGCAACTTGCAAAAATCACCCTACTAGATAGATTCGTTGGAGTACTTCCTGAGGGTGGGAAGATTGGAGCCATTAAAATAGACACCGAGGGTATGGACTACTTTGTAGTAAAGGGAGGCCACAGATTCATTCAAACTTACAAGCCTCCTTACATCCAGAGTGAGTACCACCCATCTATGATGCCCATGAAGGGGGTATAGCCCGACTGGCACATAAAGCAATTTATCTAACTTGGCTATACAGTTCATGCTAAAAGCTTCGATGGCCCGATTCATAAAAAATATTTTAAGGAATAATTGTGACTAGTTCAGAAGATATGAGCAGGTATGTGAAAAGCACTGCTCATACCGAAGTGTTCGCAGTTCTTAACGATTTATGAAAGAATATATTGTGAATTAACTATATTGACACCAGCCTATTTTCAAGCAAGCTATGGATATAGAAATAGTAAATGACTATAAGAAACAGGTGATTTTGTAAGTGAGAGATTATAGAAAGAGAGATTGATAAATCTATTTTTAGAATGAGTCTAACATTAATAAGAATTCATTTTAATTATCTTACTTTATTCAATATTTCGAGATAATTATCTCTTTTTAAGATGCAAAAACATATTCTCTAAAAATTAGGAATAAAGATAAATTAAAGTTTAATTATTAAGGAAATAAAATAAAACCTACGGGAATGAGAAGTAAAGTGATATAAAAAGTGTAAATATGTATTTTAATGATACTGCTTCTCCCTCAAGCAAAATTTTTCTTAAGAATTATGATCAAATACTTTGCAATTTTTAGAATGCCAGCTAATTTTATGTTGGTAGATTTGATTTTAGAAAAGTCTGAATACTTTTGTAAGCTATTTAATGTTCTGCGTCGCTTTAAGATTTAAAGAATATAAGCATTTATTATTAGTAGTATCACCTTTTCAACATACTAAAAAGGAAAGGGGGAAATTCCGCACCTTATTTTTATATAATTCTATAGATAGATTAAGCTATCTTACAAGGGATTCGAAGAATTATAAACGCTTTAATGCCGGTAAAGGACTTAATTTTTGATTTAATGATCTCTATTCCTGGCTAAATCTACTTAAACTTAATTAATTTGTATAATTTAAGTTAAAAATATTTCTTCAATCACAGTTAAATGCAATTGGTATGATTTGACCTTATATAGGTACTTCGATTAGTCTCAATAGCCAAGAATAACTTCAAGCTTTTTTTAATGTCGCTTGAAATTTTAACCATCATCAAACTTCATAGATCTTACTGATAACTCTTTAAATATTTAGATCCATTTATTGCTTTCTTTTTTGTTGATTTATGATTGCGATAATATCATTAGACTTCTGTTCTTCTTATTTTGGGCCTTCTTTCAACTGTTTCAAAAATTCTATATGAAATTGTCTGATGCCTAAATATTCAAATTCCTTATATATTGCAAAAAAACTGCTTTTAAGCTTATAATTATTAATATAAATTTAACATGTAATGCTATCTACGTGCTCAACCGTATCTCTTTGTCAACAAGAACGCTTTTATTTTATAATTTTAAATTTAATCAATTAAAGTGAAGAAAAAGAAAATGAGCTAGTATTTAAATATAATACACAACAATTACAAATTTTTTATTAATTCAGTTTGAGGTTAGATTTTTTAAAGGTTACCTTTAGACTTTAAAAATTTCTATAATTTTTGATAGACATCATTTGAGTAATATCTTAGTGAAATAATTTTTAGCAACTACAAAATATTTAAATTAGTTAGTAAATCATTATCTGCACAAATAAACTTTATTGAAATTTTACCAAAATATAAGTAATTGATTGTAGATTTTTAACCATAATAAAGTAGAGTATTAGACACTATAATTATTGCATTTTTTCTAATCCTAATGCCTAATTAATATTTTAACTTCAAGAAGAAGGAAAGAAATAAAGATCGAATAATCCATTCATGTTAAATTATCTTATTAATCTGTTCCATTTGAAATTTAAAGAGTATTAATCAGAATTTAATAAACCTATAAATATTATTGCAATTAAGATCAAATTTAGGGCAACATAATTAAGTCCTTAAAAATTAAATAAAGCTTGCGTGGTCATTTATAACTTTCCATGTTTTATGTAGCATATTCATGTACTTTATCATTTTTATTATTATATATTTTAAATATTAATTTGAAATCAAGCTTCTCACAATAGACATATCGCTCTCAAGTTCAGCTCCATCTTCGAATTTGAGAGTGAGATACTTAGCAGAATACCTCTTTATGTGTTTAACAATTACCTTTAAAAGCCAATTCAATTATAAATGCTAAATTATATTCAATAAGAATTAAGCCTCTTTCTTACTAGAACTTCTTAAAATATTATGAACATTAAAATTTAACTGACAAAAAATAAAAGAGAAATTATAAACTTAAAAGTAAGTTGTAATATAATATAATTAAAATCTTTGATTGCTTAACATAAAAAGAGGGTATTGCAAATTCGTGAAAGTTAAAATGGCAAAACACACGTCAATCTGCAGCTTATTCGATATAGAATAAAAATAAATCCTTTTCTTCTTTCATCGTCTTAAAGCATACTTCTGAAGAGAGATATGATGCGGGCAAATCCTAAAGGCCAAATATTTCAACATCATTAGAGCTAGTGCAACATATAACTCTTGATTAAGCTCCCTCCACAAAAGTTGCTAGGATTTAAATACTTAGAATTGTATGACTAAGTCGAATGGTTAATATTTATTTAAATTTTGGAAACTTTAACTGAACAGATTTTTTCTATTTTAATTCAGTATCTATTTAATTTTCAGCTAAAGAAATATTTATTTTTTTTAAATTATTTCAACTGGTTATTTATTTTTTACTCTTTATTTAATTATTCATTTTGTTTAAAATATTAACTCCCATCCTCTTTTGAGGAGAGAAAAGTGCACTAATTTAATTTATGAAAGAAAGCAAGATATTTCTGATCTCAAAGAATATCTTTCTTCTGTTATTGTTTGACTAAGATTTCATCTTCAACTTTATTTAGAAGTCTCACCATTTCATAATTAAAGAAAGGATGATTGGGTAGGAAAAAATTCATTAATTTTTTAAAAAATATATATTCTAATTAATATATCCTAAATTAGAAATAATCTGATTATCATTCATATTCTATGTGTTCATTCAAAAAAATTAAAAAAATGTAGTGAGTTATTTGTTCAACTTGATATTCTTTATTGAGGCTTTTGAATTAATTCAATTTTTTTGATAATTAATAAAAGTTCTTTGTTTAAATAAATTCTTTAATTTATTATCCAGCATATTAAGGAATTAAGCGGAAAATAGTAGAAACTTATGGGCATAAATAAAGACTATCATTGTAGATGTAACGCGCCCAATAAAGACATGCCAACGCATGAAGTCAGTTAATTAGTGATGACGAACCGCTCTCATTGTAGGGATGAGAGAGAATCCCATGTGGTATTTCTAATCTGAGTACCCCATCAGCTCTCACTCTGAGTTCACCTCAATCTATCGGCCTCGAAAAATCTTCGTATCTTGCGTTGGTTAGACATTGCAAAGAAGAAAATACGCAGCAGGCTTACCAAATTGACTAGACCAGTATGACTCCGCTATGTCAGGTGATCACAATTAAGAAGTATAGGTAGTGCATATATGGGTTTCTTGCATGCATATTTTCACAGGATGCGCTTGCGAGTACAACTGTAGCCAACTCTGACGCCTAGCCTAACCTGCCGTTCCCATAAGAATTTCTACCCCATTCTATTGCACCTTGTAAGGTCCCATAGCTCCTTAAATGAGATGTCACTAATCATGATCAAATGGTTTCAACTTGGGATTTACAGCAGTTCTCGTCGACTTGGGTAAGCCACATTCCACGCATCCCTCTATTAGATACACTACACCACTCACCACTGATTACTAAACTATATCGCCTCTAGGGATTAACAAAAACAGCAGGGCATTGATTAATGGCCGGATGATCTCCCAATCTCAGCCAAGCCGATTTTGATACCACGTCACGGGTACTAGATTTTAACTTTCTAACTTAATAATTTCCAGAATCTAAATATCCTTAAAAGAAAGGAAATCACTAACTCCTCATTATCACCTTGTTTAAATAGCTTTAAATACAGCAAAATTAATTTGAATTACTTGATATTTAAAAATATTTTTTTTAATTATAAATCTTTGATAAATCTAACATAGAACTAAAATAAAATTATCATAATCATCATCATTATTGATTCACGCATATGGGATACAAATACTGTTGCATGTTCAGAGGACTTCATATTTTTAATGCTTTAATTATTCCTTATTAGACTTGAGATATTAAAAAATTTTTTCTTCAATTTATCAAATCAAAAACTGATATTTTTTAAGTCAATTTATTAAATTCTTCAGTATTTTAAATACAAAAGACCCTTTAAAAGTAGACTCTAATTAGTAGGAAACATCTTTTTAAATGAGATTCGAATAATTTCTTCAGAGAAAACTGAGTGTTTAACATTTATAATTAGATGATGATTTGGTTCCAATTCTCGCATTAAATTTACAAGCTTAGATCTCTGAGAATCACATCGAGAGATTTTGTGAGGAACATATTTTTTAGGTCCTTTAAGGTTTTTTTAGATAGAGGAAATCTTAGAAGTAAAGAAATAATTTTTTTTAATTTATCTTGAAACTTATTAGTTCAAAGATTTCCAGAGATTATTCTTACTCTTAAGCTGAGCTAATTAGTAATAAAAACACAAAATATAATAGGTCCGTAGAAATTGTCTATCTTACAAATATCTTAAATTATATTGAATCATCATCACTTTCAAATGTATTCTTCTGTTTAATGACTCGTTCAAGTATGATTTTTAATAAGAAGAGATTCTAAGTAGAGGAGAACGACCCAAAGAAGCAAGGAATAGTTATCAGCGACGAATGGTTTGAGCAGCTTCAGAAGTATCCCTACTTCTCTAGTAAGTTTTAGAGTTTAACTGTGTAGAGAAACCTGGCACTGGCATCTACTTAATGAAGGAGAGAGCAAAGGTATTCAGAGCACGGAAGCAAAATACAAGCATCGAGGTGAGCAAGCGTCTATCACTATACAAACTTAGGGACGACGAGATGCACATAGATGCGGGAGCAGGTTCGAAGATGAGGAAGCTAGGTCCATCTGGCCAACAGAAGAGAGAAAGGAACCTCTTAAGAATCCCTTCTTCCCAGATAAGCAAAAGTGACTTAAGTCATTAAGTTAAGCTTAAATACTTTTCCTAAATATTCACTCTACCTTATCTCGCACATAACTTTGTCTTCTCTTCTTCCACTCTCTTACAACTACTCACTATTAAATCCTTGATAGCTTAATCATGCATCAAGTGATAGAGCAGCAGCTTCTTATAGTGTCCCTTAACTAAGTTCCAGCATAAAACTCAATGCCGTTGAACTCTGGCGAGTATGGAACATTAAAAACAGGAGTGATGTTCAACTCAGCGTATGCCTTCTTCGCTTCCTTTGTCTTGTGTACGCTGAGGTTGTCAACGAGTAGAACGATCTCACCGTCTGTGATCTTCTCTCTGAGCTTCTTAAGAACGCAACATACTGCTCTCGCTTGATAGAGCGAGGATGAAGGACATAAGCTTCTAAGCCTGAGTCTTCGCTGATTCCTGCAAGTAACGCACTTGTAGTTATATTTACTTTCTACTCGTAAACTTCTATGTTATCGTGCTTCTTGTACCAACTCTTCTTCATGAAGGTGTTGTGTGAACACAGCTTCGTCAGCACATACAAACTTCACGCTATCCCTCTCACACCTGAGCAGTGTAAATATATTTCAGATTATTAATAATAAATGGCTTAGTGAAGTCTATAACGCGCTTCACTCGATTCACAGTTTTGTACGTTATGCCATTTCAACGATAGATGTTTGCTACAGTCTACGGAGAGATCTTGAGATAAGGAAACTATCTATGGAAGATCTTCCGACGCTACTCCAAACTGAAGTGCGCTTAGTGGCAGAGAGTTTGAGGATCAATCAAATAATTGATGTGCACTCTGAAACTTAGAAGTGCGATGAGAACAGCTGCAACTCCTAACTTTCTCATCCAACTTTCAAATGCGAGAGTATAGTGCGCGCTGGCACTCTCAACATTTTTGCGATGGAGTTGATGTTGAGAACTGGCTATTACTACTGATAAGGATGACTACATCCATACCTTAGAGTCAAAATGAAACTGAGATAGGATGGATCATGTAGTTATTTTTGAGTAATTTCGCGTTTGACTCGCATGATTATAAGTATTAATAAAGAAATTAATTATACACAACTTATTTTGACTTTCTTATCATTTTTTAGGGTTTTGAATGGTTTGCTAAATCTTCTGCGAGATAAAATCTTATCATAAAAAGCTTGATTTTATTATTAAACTTTAATTAGATTTTTAATTTTTTGAATATCTTAAATACAGATTAATGTCTTAAAAAAGAAATACCGCTCTTTTCTTATCGATTTGCACACAAAAAATCTTTTAGATTTTAATCCTACCAATGAATTACCTTTCGAAATATTTGAACTCGATGTTGAATAATTTATTTTAATATAGGTCAAATACGAATAGTTGATCGAGAACTGCATTTCTTTTAAAAATACACAATATGAGAAGAAGGTAACAGATGATAAATTGATTAATTAAATTAATAGTTTCATAATTAGAATAAAGGAAAATGAAAAAGAGTTCCGCTTATTCTAATAACATCTTTTATCTACCTGTGAACAAAAGCAATGGTCTAAATGTAAGCTCATATAAGTAAACCTTTTTTCTCATAATCTTATTTTGAGGATTTCAAATAAGTTTAGCGCATTTTTAAACCAAAATTCTTACTTTTTATTAGGATAATCGAGATACTATGAGCATTCCCAAGTCTCAGATGGAACTCATCCACTTTAAATGCGACATAAATTCTTGCAAAGAGTGTATTCAAACCGCCTTTGTCACTAGAGCCTACTTACAAGCAGACTACATAACCACAGGTAAGACTTAAATCATCATAATATACTAAGAATAATAGAGACTTAAAAAGATAAGTTTCAAAGGAAATAAGAAATTCACTTCTAGGAGATGACTATCAAAAATCAGAGGTGATGCAAATTATTTTAAAAGTGAGATTGAAGCGCAATTAAAAAAAATTCTTCTTCAGGTGCAGCAAAGCTCTATTTTTGTGAATATTATACTTTGAACTCGATGTCGAATAATTTATTTTAATATTAATTTTTTAGAGGTAAGAATTCAGAATGATGACTCTATCATCAGTCATAAAAAATTATATTGAATTCTAAAAAGCAAAAATAAATGATATAAGTTCAAATTAAGATGCTTTGTGTGTCAGCATATTGCAAATACCTCAAAATAATAAAAAATCTAAGATATTTTTATTCTTGAAAACTATCGCTTTTTGAAAATGTATCGTATCCCTCTAAATGGCTAATAAGTTCTATAATTAATATTTTACTAAATATTTATATTTTAAAACAAAATGCTCGATAATGCAAACAAAATTTTAAAAAAGGAGTATATTATGATAAATAATGAATAAAATAATGGAATATTATAAATAATTAGAGAAGTAAGTTTATATTTGTTTTTCCTCAAAATATTAAGTCAACAAAATTAACCTCTCTAAAACATTTATCCATTATAAATCATTAAATAAAAAACAATCTGAAGTCATCTACATAGAGGAGATTTTAAGTGATTAAGATTTATTTAAATGTCTGTTAGGGTAATGGATGGTCAAGACCGTTCACAAGCGAATCGAATATAAAATATCAAAATTAATATTTATCCTTTAATATAAGCACATGAATGTTGGTAAATAAAGCTGAAATAATTTCAGGGGAATCATCTAGCACACTTATGGGAATAAAACGATTTTGCAAAAGTGCAATACATAAAGCTAGAATTCTTACTACTTAAAATAAAATGAGGTAATTGGAATCACCTATCACACACTTTGATAATTAAAAATTATTAAAGATCATCAAGTCTTAAAAATATTATTCCACTGGCCACCAAAAGAATTTGTGATTTTCAAAAGAAAGATATATTGGATTGAAAATTAAATAAGATGCTACTAATCATTTTTCAAATCTATTAATGATTCTCTAAAAATTGTTAATGTTGTTCGTTTTTAATGCTTCATTTAAAATACAGCTACCTCTTTTATCCTCTCCCTTTCTTGTTGTTTTCCTCATAATTCGAGCTCTTAATTGAAAATATACTTCAAAATTTGACCTTAAGAAATTTCTTTTTTAATTGAAATTAAAATTCTCAGAGCTTTAATTTCATCTAATTCTTTTTGAGGTTTCCTGACCATTAATAAGTTCTTAGCACTCTATGGATTAAGTAATTAAAATATGATTTCTTTCATCATTTTCTTAGAGCTTATTAAAACATCTGATTATTGGTTCAATGAAAATTGTAATCGTAAATATTTTTAATATCAAAATTTCATGCAACAAATATCTATGACTCTATCATTTCTAAATACATTAAAATTCAACTTAATTTTTGAATAAAAAATTAAAATATTATTTTAATAAAAGTTATAGTTTTGGGATATTAATTAAAAATCAGAACTATAAATTGAAAAGAAAAATGAATCAATGATCACAAAACGAAATTACTTAAGCTTTTATCAGATTTATAATTTTTAGAGCTCTTAGTTACTGGTTTAAATATATTTAGTGAAGGGTGAGTTATAGTCATCCTAAAACTCTAAGCAAGTAACAACATCACTACTTTAGGTAGGCAGATTCTATTTATGATAAGAAACTTTCACAGAGATTTCCATTAGAGACTCGGTAGATCTTTTTCATCCTTCATTTTTATATCTTCTGAAGATAATCACTTGAAATTTAATATTTTTTTCTAATTTATATATCTTCTAAAGTACTAGATTATTTTTAATAGTGGTCTAATTTAAGAGAGAAAATAGACGAACAAGTAGAGGAAGAATCAGAGAGTTTTAGCCACCACCTCCTCCTAAATAAGAAGTGAGCAAGAGACTTTTTTTGGGTATAAAATTTATACTAAAAATAAAAAAACTTATAAAATAATCAATAGGATTCTAAATGAAATTTGGATATCGTTTATTTTCTAAGAAGATTCAAGATCTCTCAATATATCAACATTTTAAAATAATATGGTACTACTAATCCATATCAGTATTTTATTTTTATAGAATGATTATTTGAACAAAGTCGTCATAGATTATTGGATAGTACCTTCTCATTCTTTTTAATTGGTAAGGAAACCTTTCTAATTTCTTTGCTTCAGTTCCATATACCAGTAAAGCTCTTGACTTAAAAATAATATTCAATCTCTAAAGAAAATCTTACAATGATATGCGGTCTCATAATCAATACCTAAATAAAGATAATTGATAAATTAATATAGATCATTTAATCATAAAAATAACTAATTATGATTTAAAAATGTTAATCATTAAGAATTTTATTATAAATACAAATTGTTTTGAATGTGCATGTTGCTGAATATTTGATTAACTGTTCTCTCGAGCACTGAAATATCAGATCTAGAAGCATCTACTCTAACCAAGGGCTCTAACTTCTTAAGAATTAAAGATGCTGGCTAGTTGAAAGGCTGCTGCTACCATACAATCTCTCTCTTTTGTTCACTATTACTGCTTTTAAACAAAACTCCACCCATTTTAAAACAATCAAAGATATGAATTAATCAAAGCACCAATACAATTAATATTTATACAACAATCCTACTACTCCAATCCACTTATTTCTCAATTGAAGATGGACTCAATAAAATATCATTAATTCAAAACTGAAAATATTCATTCTGCTTGTAGCTAGCTAGTTAGAAGCTGCATAAGCTTAGCCTTTTGATCATCAGTCATTCCAAAGTCCCTGCAAAACTTATCAGCCACTTCTTCAGGGTTATCTCCTCTGTGCACCACTAGTCTCTCCTTCTGAGTAGTCGACACATTTATATCTATGAATAGCAAAGCCTCAGGCTCCTCCTCATCCATCACATAACAACCAATAAAATATCTATCTTATTCAAATTAAATTGCAGATACATCTTGCTCATCGTTTTGGTAAATGTCATTTCTGTCCTGTAGAGCTCTCAGATCCACGAGTAACTTCGGCGCTCTCTCATTCTTCTTACGATCTTTGGAGGCATGGCTTTTATGCTTCATCACTCCAAGCTTTTTGGCTAAGCTCTTCAAAAAGTCTGGTGACTTTTCTATCTGCGAAGTCTGAAGCCTCCTAGGATTTTCTGGGGATCTCATGATAGAACTCTGTCTTTCAGGAGATCTGTAAAGAGGTGCCCTTGCAGAAGGTTCTCTTTAGGATACAAAGATAGTCTTCTCTTTCCTTTGAGGTTGGAAAGTGAACTCCTCAGGATTCTTCTCAAGAATAGTGTCGTCTGTCAATTTATCCTCTCTTCGCTCTTTGCCCTTCCCATCAGGTAAAGCTAGTCCCACTTCGACAAATTGGCCTGCTCCTCGTCATTCTAATCATCCTCAGGATTTTGCACTCTTTCTCTTTGCGATTAGGGTTTATAGTTCTTGAGAATTTGAGGCTTAAACATCTTACTTAGCTCTTCTTGCTCTTTAGCTTAAGTGAGCATTTCATGTTGCTGAAGTTCTTGCTATTTCTTTTTAAGAGAAGATATTTAAAGAGAACTATTAAAATATCTTGTCTTTATAGCTGAGAAGATAAGCTGTGTGTGAGCCCTTGAAATCTTTGAGTCTGTTGTCAAGTCTTTTGCAGGCAAGTTTATTTGATCGCTCACTTATCTAAGGTTTAAAGATGTCCTCTGAATCTGAGTAAGTCTTTCTCCTCTCAGATTGACCACTTTACAAACATTTATGATGCATATTTGAATATGACCACCCTTCTGCCTTTCCCTTAAACGCGTAAATTAATTTTAACTTCTCAGCTTGACATGCTCAGTCCTGTTTTGCGAGTACTTTATGAAATTGGTCCTTAGGAATTATCGTCTGACCTAGATACCACTTGGTTTTGCTAGACATTCCAAGTTAGCAATTGCTAGCATAGCATCTTTAAATGCTTGCAAATCAATTGGCTAATCCTTTATGCTTTACTGTTGTTATTCCTCATCATTTTCAGCTGGCTGGTACTTAATTCTTTTTAAATATCTCATCATACATTCAATTTATACTTCTTCAATATTTTGAGGAAATTGTCAAACTAATCTATCTCAAACTAGTTCCTTGGTCTCTAAGGCATGAATCCAAAGGCCTTCATGGCGTCTAGTATTTGAGAAGTCCATATTCTATTGGCGGCTTCCAAACTGTGAGTGGCTATGTAATTTTCAATTTCTTCTTCCATCTACTTCTGCAACAATAAATTAGCATGAGTCGTATATTCAATCACATTTTTACATTTTAGAGGACTTAGAAGATATCTTGGTTTAGTTAGCCTGCAATTAAGCATCCTAACTTGTCTTTGCGATCTTTTCTTGCTTTGCTTTAACCTGTGAGCTAGTGGAGAAGTAAAGTCTCTCCACAAGCTTCTCGTTGCTGACATCTCTAGGGTTAACATTCTTGGGTTTTGCTAGATCTTTAGTCTGCTTATCAACTTGCCTCCTCTTCTCATCTATCTTCTCTAGCTTGCTCTAGTACTGCTAGTACAACTATTCGTGTCTAGGGATGCCATCTCTCCCACTCATCACACTTTGATTCTAAGGACCTATGTGGAGGGTGCTTTCTTGATGACTCACTCTGAAAGAGTTCTGTCTGCTGCTTCTGAGAGGGGAGATCATCTCGTTCTTCAACTGCTCTAAATCATTGAATGCACTCAAAATGAGGGGTAGGTGTGTCAGAATAATTATTATAATATTTAGCACCTTCTAATGCTTATGATGCTGCCATTCTTGCTAGTGTTGAAGAAAGTGATTGAAGTGTCTTTGTTTCTGCTTGCGACTGAGTGAAGTGTCTAATTGATTCAGCTGCGACTGCATGGATTTGCGTTCCTCCTCCTCTTAATGCTTTCTTCTCTGCTCTTCCTATAGTATCTTGCTCTCCTGGCGCTTTGCCTCATCCTCAATCATCCTTTCTATCACTTTCGGTAAGCCCTTCTGCTCAGCCCTGGAGAATGCATCTACGAAGTTCTAATCGACTTCATTTATGCAGGTGTTAAAAAATCTAGCCTTAAATTTACTAAGTTTGAGCTGCAGAACTCTAATTTTGGGATACACTCAGGAAATTCTTAGATTATTGGGCGTCTCTGTGGGTGGTTGACTTCTGAAGATTAGAGCCAAGTTTGCTGTACTGCTGAAACTTTGGCTGAGTTGAAATTTGAGACTCTTGCTTGTAAAAGCCTGATGAGGTCTTGCTCTGCATCTTTTTCCCATTCGCTATAAAATATTTGTTCATCCTGCTCATCAAATATAAGTAATTGAGTACTTTTAATTAAAGAATATGCTTTATCAAATGGGAATTAGCTTACTTAGAGTGTCGTTATGCGTTTAAGAGAGTCCTAGCTAGTTGGGGTTTCTAGATTTGAGGGTGAGCTTTGAGTCAATGACGTGGGATTACCTGCTTGGCTTGCCATTTCCCTTCACTAAAACAAGATATTTACTCATCCATTTTCTCGATCCCAACAATTTAAAACGAAATTTCACTGCTCATAATTCAGAAGTGTATATAACAACTCCTAAGAAGCGAAACAGTGCAAGTAAATCAATTAAGAGAGTTGCGTTGATCCTTACCTGAAGAGTGAGCTGAGCCATTTAGGCCTTGGTCCTCAAAATTAGATACTTGGATTTAAGTTTTGAGATTGCTGTTCATCATTTCTTGTGTTATTTCTTTGTATTGCTGTGATTGCTGTGGGTTTAATTTATTCTGTTAATACTCTATTTAGTATTCGCAATTACTCATCATCCATCAATCAGTCTATCTTTCGGTCAATATCCTTCATGCCATATAAAAGGATATTTCTAGAGGAGTAATCATTAAAAAGAATTATAGTAAAAAGGATGAAGCACTTAATATTCGCAACAGTTTCACTCGTTCAATAAAAAAATATAATGAAATTATGATTAGCATTTATTATAGCAATTTCACAAAATATTATTATTTTATGATAAAATAAGTATGATATAATTATGGGATTGATTGGTCTTTCCGCAGGGAGATTCTTGTAACTTGCCCCTCAGAGACAAGCCCTCCAACCAATTACAGCTGAAGACAAGCTAGCCATTCAGCAACTGAGGTCAGAGGAGTCAACTCAATAATTTATTCATTCCTTTCACCCTTCATATAATTCGCACTTTTAAACTATGACCTGCGACTTCTACAATAAGTTCCAGGAAGTGTTCAATTACTGCTCAGACCAAGACTACATCTTGGCTTTCGGCCATCAATACTGCGAACAGTTCAGATTGCACAGAGACACCTTCAAGGAGACAGCTTGGATTGACTCCACTCGCATCTGCCTCCAAGAGAGTCTGGTTCAGAAAGCACTCACAGCTGAGGTGTACCCTACCTGCAAGTAAATCTCTGAGTGGGGATTCGGCTCTCACCAACACTGCTACTTGAACCCCGACCCACTGAGAGAGGATGTGTCCTGGTGCAAACTCCCACTCCACGATCAGATGGAGGTAGCCTGGATCTGCAGAGGCTAATACTGGGAAATAATCAAGGAAGGCGTCCCCATCTTGCTAAAATGCTTCCTAGGGGAGGAGAGACCTCACTCTGCTGCTCTGTAGTGAGGGTGTAACGTATTAACTGGTATAGTAAGAACCCTCCATCTATGCACTCATAGTAAATCTATAAATAGATAATCAATAAAAAGCAGTCACTGCTGCTACCATAATCCTATCTAATAATGAACTTATCTCATTAATTTCATAATCAGAGTAACTTTTTCACTATTTTAAAGCCGATTCTCTTGATATGCTTAAAATTAAGATAAAGTAAGTTGAAATAAGATGGAGAAAAAAATAGATATAAAATCAATTTGATTGATCACATATACTAAATCGGATTTTGTAATGTAGATTATAAGATATCTTTTTTAAACACTCTTCTTCCTAATTACAAAAAATTCGATAGCATGAAAATGTTTATAAATTAGAAATGAATGTGCACAATATGAATACTCCAAGCTCACACACAGTTTAAACTAATTAATTTAAAAAACATATTGATATTTTATAGAGTTTAGTCAGCTGTGGGGAGTCAGTCCAATCTGCCTAGCTTCTTGAAGTTTAGACTGAAGCCAACTGTATCCTCCACTAAAAATTCAGACAACAAACTTATTAACCTTCAGACCCTCCAGAAACCCCAAAACGACAAGTCCAATATATTATACTTAAATATATGTTTTAGTCTAACTCTTAAAGCATAAAGCAAGTTACTACTGTCAAACTGAAGAGCACCACCAATAACGAAAACAGAGACCAGAACAAGAGCACTATCATTCTCAAAAACCATAAAACTAGCGACCCACTTTACCACAGTGAAACTCAAAAGCCAGACCACTCAGCAACTCTGGATAAAAACACACTCAACTACTCCACACTCCTCTCTTCAAAACCGCCCAAGGCAGTCTCAGCTCTCAACTAGAACAAATACCCCAGCCATAACCACTCTGTAGGAGAGCAGTCCATGCTCATGGATAAACAAGAGCAGGACAAAGATTAAAGAACTGTAGATCAGAGTTAGCTATAAGAGAAGTCTTTCATGCATCGAAGGAGGAATTCACAGTCTGCACTATAACATCACTAAGATCTCTCCTCTGAGAAGCAACTCTTCCTCCCTGAAGTCAATCAGTCAATAGACTCCAATAAGATTAACCTCCCTCAATTTCTTAAAGCAAGAGGAAGCAATGGTAATACAAGCTCTGCTGGCAAAAGCCATTCCTCTAAGACCCTGGATTGAGGGAAAGCAAATCACTAGCAAGACCAAGCTTCATGCCTATGGTGGCTTAAAAAGAGAGAAGGTACGTAGATAGGGCTAGACTTGAGAACTTGGAAATTAAAAGACTCTATGTTGAGAATAAAAAGATCAGGCAGTAGCTAAGAGTACTCAGTCAGAACTTATTACATATTAGTTAAAGTAAGTGAGTGTCTTATTTTAAATGACCAGATAGATAAGTAGTTTGACTTGAAGAACCACCAGCTGAGTTAGAAGCCAGAGTACTCACCCACTCGCTGTTCTCCAAATGGACATCCAATGGTGATGGACAGTATGATCTACACCTTGCATTTGCAGTCACAGAACAAGATGATCTCAAATTTGGAGTACGAGTATAAGAGGCTCAAGAAGCTCACCAAGAAACTGCTTTAGAACAGTGACTTGGAATTCACGCTCCCCAAGAGGATCAATGAGGTAGATAATCTCATCAACATTGAGAGGACTAAGTTCACTGAGATGACTAAGCAGAGCAAGATCTACGATAAGGAGATATCCAGACTCATCACTCTGCAAGAGCAGGGACAGTAAAATAAGAACTCCAAGATATTGAGAGAGTACCTGGCTACCAAGGACTAGTTGGAGCAGGCTGAGAAGGAGCTGCAGAAGGCAGACACCTCCAACGAGCAGATGGCTGAGAAGATCGTCCAGGTCAAGCAGCAGATCACCCAGAACAAGGAGGAGCTGAAGGACTTGGATCTCAACCCTGAATTAGAGCTTCTAAGATTCGTAAACTGGAACTGGAGAGAGTACAGTCTATAGTTAAGAAGGAGTAGATGAAGGAGCAGATCGAGCAGAACATCAACAAGATAGACCAGGACTTGAAACGCAGGATCAGAGAAACTCGTCGTCGTATCTAAACAGTCAACAAGTGGAAGCAGTCCAATAAGAGCAGAGTGGACTTCTCCATGGGGTAGAACTCAAAGACAATGGATGGATCTGAAACTTAAATCAAGGGACTCAGCCACAAGCTCACTACTAGATGTGAACAGATTAGAGAGTAACGCAAAGACATAGAGCGATTAGTTTACTATTCAAGGCCTGAGAATTAGAACCAGCTTCTCTTAGAGGAAGAAGAGGCTGCAGCTGCTTAAGAGCACTAGTTAATGTATGATCATGACGGTATCATCATTGAAGAAGGAGTGGAAGAGGATATGTCCAACTTAGCAGCTGCCAAAGACTTGCTGAAAGAGCTAGATGCTTTCGACCACAACTCCATGTCTCCTTCTCTGGGTGCTAGAGACATAAGTGATAACTTAACTCAGAGGCCTCTCCCCAACTTTAACCTGGACTCTCATCGCTCTATCGAAGTATAAGAGACATAGAACGAGCAGTCTTTCAATTTCGGGAGAGGAGGAAAGTAAGTTCCAGCTGGTACTCTCTAAAATGATGATGTGGTTGACTTCGAAGAGGAGGATGATGAGGACTTGGCTGAGGAGGAGCAGAAGGTATAAGACATCATCAACAACATCCATAAAGCTAATTATCATAAGTAAATTAATGTAAATATTATGCTAATGGGGACTAGAACGAGCAGTCGATGTTCGAGACTCAGAGCCACAGCCAGAAGGCTTTTGAGCAGGAGGAGACCAAGCACTACTCCTCCAACGCTTTGGAGAGGGGCAAGACTCTCCACTCCAAGTTGCCCAAGCACAGTAACCCCCTGCTCTCCGCTAATGAAAACGCCATGCGCAAGTTTCAAATTAGATCCAGTCACTAAAATCAAATCAACAGGAATAATTCCATTTTAGAGAGTTTTAACTTTGAATAGTGAGATAGAGATAAACTAGAGAGTAGGAGGAGGAGGAACTGAGCAGGACGAGGGTTTCTCACCTGTGAGGGGAGCACTGCTAGTGGACCAGAATGAAATCAGCCACCAAAACTTAGTCACTCATAAGTTTAATTATAGATTAGCAATAATACTTCAGGTTGTAGAAGAAAACTCCTGCACAGCTTATTAAAGGAGATCTATTCCATAGAGAGGAGTAGTTACAACAAAATATTCATCATAATTGTAATGTAATTTGAGTTAAGGGACTCTACCAGCAAACAGCAGCAACAATGCAACTCCTGGGCCCAACACTCTAAGCATAAACAGGATGAGCATCGATAATAAGTTCTCCCAAAACTCCAGTTCCTATTACGTCTTCAGGCACTCATCTCATAAAAAAAATGAGTAATATACTCATTCACAAGTATATTTAATTATCTCAGGATGAAACTTCTTGAGTTCTTTCAACTACTTTCTCCTATAATTTGTTAATGTAAAATTGCTTATAAGAATCAATCATACAACTTTAAATACATTTGCCAAAGATTAAATTAATTACCTCCTCATTATAATATAGAGAGAAATTCGAAAAAAAGTATAAATAAGGGAATTAAGTTTCCGAATTATTAAAAAAAGAAGTTATCAAATTACCAGCTATATGGACGTATACACTCCCAACTACAAAAGCAATATATCAAGACCTGGGGTAGGGAACTCATAGCAGTATAAAGGCAGAGGAATTGACTTTCCTACTTCTCTTAATGAGTAATCCATGGCCCAATTTTAAAATTACCCACTTGACAAAATAAAATATTCTTTAACAAGATGTAATTCATTTTTATTTATAAACAACTCTCTATAAAGTAAGAATCAATTACAATTTTATTTGCTTAGATGGAGGAAATAGAGCAAGAGGAGCATACAACAATGAATCTCTCTCACCAATTTAATTTACTTTAACTCCTTTACAATTTCCTTTTAAAGGCTGAATCAGCCTGCTGTGAATGAGAGCCCAAGCAAAGCACTTGGAATAGCTAGCAATGAAAATGAGTGGGCCCGAGTCATATAGAATCAAGCAAAGGTTTATGAGTAGATAAAGGAAGACACTTAGAAGTTTTAAGGGCAGCTCAAAAAGCTCTATGCGTAAGTGTTTATTCGAATGAGTATTCAGAATATTTTTGTTGAATAAATCACTCATGGCTTTTTTAGAGAGGACTTGAAATCTGCTCTGGACTTAAAGTCCATCCAATAGAGATAGCAGCAACTTTAAGAGCATGAGTAAGATGTGCAGCTGATTCAGTTGAAGCAGCAATAAGAAGATACTCTAAAGCAGTTGCAAAAGGAGGGCAAAGTTTAGCAGTAGCGTCAACTATTCGACTAGTATGGGCATATGATGAATCTCAAGCAAGTTCAAGAGGCTAAGCAAGTAAGTAAAGCTTATTTTCTTATGTTCTATAACTTTAATGATCCCTTCATTCTTAGAAAGAGCTTGAGAGACTTGAAGAGCAGCAGAGAATTCAAAAGGGCTTGCAAGAGCTGGATAGAGAAAAGGCACTTCAGTTATAAAAGCGCATGCTCTACAAGCAAGAACTAGAGGGACAGCTGAGTGTGAACAATAAGATTCAGAGCATAGAGAGGAACATCACAGAGAATCAGCGATAAGTAGACATAGCAAACATGCAGTAATACGCACAGCACTAGATCTCGAATGAACTAAACTTCAAGAACAAATTCGTGCACAAAGATCACGTCATCAAGGATAGACAGCAGCTATATACGGAGCAAGTTATGCAGCCTCAAATGCATAAGGACTTTATACTCAATTAGACTATCAAGAGGAGGGAGGATGAATTGCTTAAGCAATAGGCAGATAGAGAGTAGAACCTCAACTCTGTGAGGCATCTACTCAGCTAGAACAGAGCGAGGGTTGTACAAATGCAGGTACAAGAGAAGGAGCGCTAGAGGCAGTTACAACTCCACTCTTTCTAGGAGGAGGTTCAGAACAGGCTTTAGCATGACAGGGAAGCAGAGAGAATTCAAGAGGAGAGGAAAATGCAAAAGTAATAGGAGAAGTAACGCTATCAGAATATCTTAGAGCGCTAGATAAATGAAAGGAGGCACCAACAATCTAATGGAAGGATGAATGATTACGAGAAGTAAATGAAATATGTAAATTCTATACGATTAATTTGATAATGGTTTTAAGTTTAGCTGAATAAATAAAGCGTGGAGAAATCTTAAGATCAGATTCAGCTTGAGGATATAGGTGTAATCCCTGGCTAAGTATCTATATCTAAGTATCACACTACTGCTAATTCTAATATTTCTTCTTATTTTAAATTTGAATCCAAGTCCACTTGCTTCTCTAGAAGAAGACTTGCTTTTAAAGAATCTGAGACTAGATGACCATTAAAACATAATTTTGCTTATAAGCTGAAATGAATTATTGGTATGTTTCTTTATAATGATGAGGAAGGTGCTTCCTAAGCACTTTGGAGTAGCCTCTCCTTTGAATCAGTCTTTATAAGGGAATTTAATGAACCAGTCAGCCATTTAAAATGACTAACCCTACTCAAGCAAGACCATAAACCATTCTTCATTAAGCTCAGCCAGAAGAGACTTGAGGCTCAACGGCAGCTAAAACCACAGAGACATATCTAACTCCTATCTTAGGGCAGCGCTTAACTTCAATTAAACTCGAGTAAGTTCGGGTTAGGCTACAACCCTATCACTAATATAAAATTATTTGAAATGATTGGAACTAATCCAATACCTGCCGTCAATCAGAATCCTTATATAAGCAGTGGGGGCTTGATGTCTCAATTACAAATAGAGCCAGAGGTAACAAGCAATACTTAATAAATGGTGTTCAATACTCCCCAAATAACAGCAGCATCACCTACCTTTGATTCTAATTAGATTTCTTTATCTACCTATTCATTCATGAGCATAAGTGACTTATAAAACTTTTCATTGTTACAAATTTGAAGAAATTAAAACCTAAGTTTGTAGTTTCACTTACTTGAAATAAAATTTCATAAAATTTTAAGGGAAGTCACCTAGTTTAGAACTCGAACATGTTCTTAATTTTCTTTCCTAGCTCTGACAGCACCCCCTTTTAACTTTCCTTCTTTCTCAGAGAGACTTTACTACTTTCCTTGCCAGTCACGTTTACTGGCCCTGTGAAAATTTGAAACTTATTGTAAGGAATTGAAGATTAATTTTGTAGGGGTCTATATCTTGAATGAGTCCTAGATCGAGTTCTTTGTTTTGGGAGCGTCTTATCATCTCAGACTATTTTATAGAGATCTCATCTTTGGTGGTTCTGAGGTGCTCAGTCACTGGAGGTCGCCTGGAACCTGAAATTTCCTTATTACTTTCCATTTCCTTATCTCTTCTAGACTACTCATACTGCTACTGATGCCGCTTCCACTCTTCATAGGTATGTCGCTAATCTTCGTTCTTCAGATCCATATTTACTAAATATGATAAAGAGAAATTAACAATTAAAATAAGAAAATTATATTGTAGTTATTGAAGAAGAGTGACTTTGCTCCGATAGGCATATTTTGAATGTAGAATACAGGTGGTTGCTTGTTCAGTTGGTACCTTAGCATAGAAGTGTTATCAAACGTCTTCTTGTGATTCAACTCCCCAATCTGACCATAGAATGAGGTATTCTAAAGCGATCGCTTCACTATGCTATCATCCAGTTACTTTCACTTAACTTAAATATTAATGATTATTATATATTTCCCGTAGAGAGATTCCTGGTGTTGCCTTTTGCTACTTTAAAATCTAATTTGGTCTTTGCAGGAGAGTAGTCGATATAGCTTTACTCTGGCTTAGACTTGAGATGCTGAGATTTCTTTACTAGATTAGCACTCTAATGATCAGTTTCTCTCTTGAGTATGTTCTCTTGGTCGATAGTTTTATTGAGAGTGCTCTTGAGCATATTCCTCAACTACTTTATCTCATCACTATTCTTCTTTATCTACTCTTGAAGGAGTGAATGAGAGAGGAAGTCTTTCTTGTTTCCAGATGTTTGCGTCATATCGAAATTCAAACTTTCATACTTGTTATTTGAGAGGGACATGTCTCTCTGTCTATTAGGCTGCTTACTTAGTCTGTCCTAGTTGTATTCCAAGGGATTAGCCTTCATCGGTGTTCTTGAAAATTTTATCTGCTTCTGTTCTTCTATCTCAAATAAATTGGCAAGTTTACAATTAGAAGTATAATGGATCTTTTCATACTTGGGTAATTGAATTGTTGACTTTTGCATTTGAGATTGAGGAATCTTGAGCGAGCTGGAGTTAGTCCTCCTCTCTTCAAATTCTAACCTTCCTCGATCCTCATCATCCCTATCCATACTTAAATTCATCTTCTTTCGCTACATGCTCAGCTGATAATTAAAGTATCGCAATCTTAAACATTATATATAAGTGAGGAGAAGTTGCTTTCTGAGTTCTCTATTTTCTTCTCTTAGTTGCTGCAGCTCTTGCTTGTAAAAGCTATTGTACTCCTCTCCTTTGCTTTGCTTAAGAGCATTAATCTCTTTTTGCTTATTGATTAGTTGCTCTAGTAAAGTCACTGTCTCTCTTGATAGAGTGTTGCCCTTTTGAATTGCATTTTGTATTTCCTTCAGTGCGAAAGATGAAGTAGTGGTTTGAGAGTCTGGAGAGTTCCCCCTCTCTAGAAATGAATCGTCCTAGATCTTTATACTATGCATCGCTTAAGTAATCTAATATTTATGTGAAAATATGTTCGCTTTTGGAAGACTGAACTCTTTCCTATTTTTGAGAGTGACTTGACGGTGAGCTGTGGGTGACTCTGAAAATTCTCTGGCCAATACTGGATATACATTTCCAATTGCTTTCTTGAAAGAGCCTCCTGCAGCTGCCGCCATTTTCCTACTTATAGATTTCTCCAACGAAGAGTTGCGAGCTCTTATGTTGTTTATATTAACTCTTATACAATTCAATATATTGTTTATGATTGCAGTGTTATCTTTATTCTTAACAGGCTTTCAAGAAATATATAATAGAGTATCTATGTTTGCTTATTCCTGATGCTGTTAGTCTTCATAGCATAGGTTAGCGTTTGAATGCTCTCCTCAAAGTTATTATCATCTGGGGAGATGCAAGCAATCATGAGGCAGTATGAGTTGCCCCCTAAACTCTGGCGTAAGATCTAAGTGAGTTTACTCTCTCTGTATGGAACATGGTTCTTGTCCTCCTTATTTACTGAGTTTTACTCTAGAGCGCCTATGCACTTCCTTAGTATCATAAGTGACTTATTTATCTCAATTGTTTCTCTCTGTGCTACTTTATCTTAAGTACCTAATAGAGATATTCGCTCACTGCCTGCCAAATCTACCAAGAACATCTTTGAAGAAGTGATTGGCTTCACTGTCTCAAAATTGTCGATACCGTCCTAAGAATCTGCATCAGGCATTTAGTTATAATAATATCATCAATCCATAATATACATTAGAGTATTTAATTTAGTCAACTTGGATACTGAAAATGCAATGAGATCTGCTTGAAGCATGATTCATTTTGTGAGAAGAGACTATCTTATTCTTGACTCCTTAGTTATATAGCTAAATAGTTTCCTCTTGATCCTATACCTCGAACAAAAACAGGTTATCAATCTGATAATTATTTTGCGCGTTCATTCTCACTTTCAAGTCCGGTTGATTCGAAAAATTGCTCTCAGCGCTTTCCTCATTCAGTAAGTCATAAACTTTCTCATTGTAAATTTGCAGGAAGCTCACATAGTACTTGAAACGGTGTCTCAGATTTAAAAATTCATTCAAATAATTCACTCTCTAGCTTTTAATAAATGCAAGATGAGGTTTTATCTTCTCTCTTTGGTGAAAAAATTCGATGATAGTTCTGACGGAAATACCCACATTGTCCATATTTAGAGGGAATTAAGGAGCCATGGAGGTATATACGCCTTTTGAGGAAAGCTCTTCAATCTTAGTGTATTCGTAACCCTCCATGGTGTAGGTTTTGCCCGATCCTGTCTAGCCATAAACTAGTACTGTCGCATTGAATCCCTATAAGCAAGCGTTACGACGAAATCCACCACACCTTATCAAGTAATCTAAATTGGGGGATAGTCTTACCTCAATCACCTTTTTTACGAGGTAGCTGATTTGTAGCTGTTTTTAAAAACAAATAGAACATTTAATTTAAATTTGTGTTCATAGATTTCCTCTTAAGAAGAACCCTGGTCAAAAATCTTATCAAACTTGAACATTTTAAGATAAAAAATTGATGAATTAATTTTCTCTTCGACTTAGTCCCCTCAAGGGTTATAGTTATTTTACGGTAAGTTTAACATCCTATAAAACTGTGCTTAGGAAAAGACTAAATGAGTGTAAATCTTAAATAAGCAGCTTAAAATATGACTCAAAAATTCCTTACCTTATTAAACTTTATATCTTATGAAATTAAATTTTAAAAAATTATGATTACAAATTTATGGATCTCTCTTAGTCGATACTTATCTTAGTTATCTTATGCTTTAAATTATTTTCGAACTGCCTTGCAGGGCGTACTCGGATAGCCACTTTGATATTTGGGAACATTATTTGTAAAGTATGAATTTATTAGATTACTCTCATTATCAACCACCACTCTATGTCATATTATTATTTCTAAAACTCAATTATTATTCCTATTATTCTTAAAAATATTTAATTTTAATTTATTTAATTTTTTGTTTCAATAACACAGCATTCATCTTTGGGAAATTATAATCTGTTTAAAATTTAATAAATGAAGGAAGATATGTTGTGCTAATTTTGAAAATATATTTTCACTTAAGAAATAAGTAGGCCAGTCTCAATGAATATCTTTATAGTTATGCAAAAATAGTAAATTTCAATTAAATTGCTGAAGAGAGTAGTACAATAAAGATTATGTTTACAGGCTTTCAAAAATAATTTTATCTAGAAGTAAATTATGCTGTTTTTAAATTAATTGAAATATCATTCTAGAAAGGCTATCAAAAAATGAATTTAGATTTTGAGGGATTAGTTAAGCTTCTATTTTTAAATTGTGCATTAGTTACTCATAGAATCGAGTATCAACATAACTAGACAATTTAGCTTTAATTAATAGAAATATTTCTCACATTAAATATCGTAGGTCTTTCTTTTTGAAAAAGATACTTCTGCAAAGAATAAGGGAGGAATAGACTTTGCTTTTTTTAAAGATAAATAGAAGTTTCTTCTTTCTTTAAAGAAGTATTCGAACTAAATTAGCCCTATTCGTATTCAATTAAAATGTGCTTCATAATGTCAAATGAGCAAAATGAATGAATTGGGTAAATTAAAAAACTGTAAATTAATTATTAGCCTTAGCTCCTTCCTTCACTTAATCAATCTTGCGAGAGGATAACTCTTATCGACTATTTAATGATATGGGCATCTCTCTCATCTCTACCATTTTTATTAATAAATAAGTTTCTATCTTTTGTTAATTTTGAAATTTATTTCATGATTTTAGATGCGTCCAGAAGAATTAATTCTCTCTTGATACTTTTAATGTATTTTGCATTCCTCATATAATAAATATCTTAATCTTAAGATTTGCTCAATTATCAATTAATTAAATAATAGTAGTCTTGTGTTCTTTTTAGATAATCTACTTAACACTCTAAAGTATTCTATCAATAATTTAAAAACTAATTTACAATAATTAAAAGCGTAAAATTAATATATCAAAACATTAAAATTAAATAATGTTAGAAATTCATCCATTAGTAATATAATAATTATTAAATATACCAAAGATCTTTATAAGATCGCTCATTTAATTTTCATATCACCTTTACCCCCAACATGCGGGCTCGAATGACAAAAAGCCTATTTATAATATTTTTTCAAATATATTTTGAAGATCACTCCAAAAAGCATTAAAATTAAAAATACTGGTGAATATTTGGCAATTGGAGATCCAATTAAATTCTTTTTATGATTCTGAAAATTATGGTGTGAAGCAAAAATTATTTAAAACTTTGGGACTTACTCTGACTTTTTGGGATTTGACCCCAAATATTGGGTTAAAAAGAGGCCAGGAAATAATTAAAATTGAAATTTAATGAGTGGGCAAAGGGGGTCAACTGGAGAAAATAACTTCCAATTCAATTTTATGGTAAATTTTTCTCTTATTAAGCTCTTTAATATATTTTATTAACTGCTATATTATTAATGGGTGAATTTATAAATGGCACTATTTCAAAGCTAAATAGGTTTTAACTTATTCAAATTAAAATTTAATTAAGTAATATCCTTGACAGATAAAAAAATTTAATATCAAATGGTTAAGAAATTTGTGCCTGATATACTTGGTCAATGAGTCAATCCTTTTCTCTGTTGGTTTAATGTTTTTGAAATAATTCAGGATAGTTTTGAGGTACTTATTTTTTAATATTAAAATTATGAATTGATGTTTTATACTATTGGGCTACTAAGAGGTGAGAAGACTGTTTTATTGATAAGATTTATATAAATTCTTTTAGAGTAACAAACATTGATTAAATGAACTCTAGATAAAAGCCAGCATTATCTCCTTCAACATAATCGTACTCTATTTTTGGCTCTTCTCTGCTAAATCTTTTGAGAATGTGTTTTATTAGTTATTAGTTAAAAAAGATAATCTCAAAATTATAATACTCATCTTCATCATCATGATAGCATATATTATCCAAGTAATCTTTGATAAAACTCATTCCATAACTATAAGTCAAATACGAATAGTTGATCAAGAAAGAGAAATAGAATACAAAGTAACCGAAAAATACTACATTTTTCTAAATACAAATAGGAATACAAACGAAAGAGATCAGTTTAATCTAGAAAAGTATCTGCAATATGTAGATAGAAGTCAGTTTAAGACTTCATAATATATAACTTGCATGATGAAATATGCAAAACCCTATGCGCAGTCATTACCCAACATGGCAATATGATAGGCTAAAGCATTAATGAAAAAGGGAAAGATGTATACTTACACTTTTTGATTGGAAGATTTTTCACAAATGGTGATCAAAACTTTTCTTTGAGTCCTATCTTAGCGAATCTCGAACAATTAAATAACTTGCTTTAGGTTTCATTTGTTTCTATTTTTAATTATTTTGAAATTATCTACGTGATCAATTAAACTCCAGCCTGTAATTAATTTTCAGTTACTTTGTATTCTATTTCTCTTTCTTGATCAACTATTCGTATTTGACTTATAATAGATTTAAAGTTTCGACGAGAAGAGCTACTTTTTAGTTCTTTTATAACGAAATTCACTACTTGGAATGCGTTCAAAACCTAATTTATCAATTTAACAAGGAAATAGGTTCTTAATTTATATAATCTTATGCATTCTTTATAGTAGGAATTTTAATTAAAATCTGTGATTAATTAAAATAATAAATGGAGAGTTGCAACTTCGTATCAGTTAAAATCGCAGATTCATCCCCTCATCTGTGTCTTGTTCGATAGCTTATTAAAAATTAATATGAGTTTCTTCTTTCATCATCTTCACAGCACCTATCAGCAGCGAGATATGACTCACGCATTCTTCATAATCCTCATCATCATCTAAACTTGTGTCACTTATAACTCTTTACTGAGCGCTCACACACAAAAGTAGCAAGGGTACAAATTTCTTAGAATTTGATGTTGAATCGAATGGTCTAATAATTATTTAATTCTGACACACTTCAACTGTCAACTTTTCATTCCATTTTAATTTAATATCTAATTTAATTCTCTTTTTTATTACTTCTCAGCTATAATGCAAAATAAAACACACGCACACATAATTGAGAAATTTAATTTTTCTAACTAAACTTCAAATTCAAAGATAAATTGTGAATATTTAATAGAACCAAATTTTTAAAAAAATATAAATTCACCTTAACCAGGCAAAAATTATGAAAAGAATAAATTTACTGCTTTAGATTTCTGCTCTTTCAATGAATTTAAAATTTCATATATTTTAGAGGTTTATTATTTTTATAACATAGTTTTTTGTCATTCTCCATACTTAATTTGGTCATTCAAAAAATAAGCTATTGACATTAATTCGGAAAATATGAATAACTTTAAGAATTTATATTGTCCTCTATATTTAAATTTATCTTATTTTATATTTCTAAATTTTTTTCATTAATTGCACTGTAATATTATTTTATAAAAATTAATCATTTATAAAATAATTTTAGTTTACATAACAAGGAATAAAATTAGAATAAAAATTATTACCTAAAATATCTTTTTGGTTTATTTGCATGATTGCATATATTAATACCTAAATTCTTAATTTTGTGCAATAGAAATTAAAATAAATTAATAAAAAAATGGTTTAAAAGAGTCACCATAATACTCTCTGTATTCATAAATAAATTACAAATTTTTCATTTTAAGTGCTAAAATCTTCAATTTAATACTTTATTTGAATATGAATTTGAGTTGCGACTGCCAAGAATCTTTCAATGACATCAACTTTATTATAAATCTAACTTCATAATTTTAAAAAAAATTGAGACTTGAACAAAGTCCATATATTAAATATATTAAATTGCTAGTTCACTTAACTAAACAAAAATTACTTATTATAATGATTCCATCTAGGGTTATTTTCAATGATCTTATTACCTTATAAGTAATCTAACTTTCCTATTGCTGCAGTATGCTTTATAAAATCTCAAGTGTTCTTATTTTAATACAAGAATATATTTCAATTTATACTCAAATTAAATTTATTGTAACTTTCTTTTTGAATTTCTAATGAAGTACTGTCATACCAATGTGCTTAATAATTATTTTTGAAGATGGATTGTTTATCTGATTTAGACTAAAGTACTTGATAATTAATCTTTTTTTAATTTAAAAAGATTATTTTTAAGATAAATTGTAAAACTATTTTTCGAATCTTCTCTCCCATCTATTATTTTTCTGGGTAACTGATATCAATGTTTTTACAAATTATTTATAGTTTAATAAAAGGAGATAATTAAATTTCGGGATCAAGTGATTCAGCTATGAAAAAAATGAGCTTAAGAGATATCGTCTCTCTTATCTCAGATTAATTCTTTTTGCTTCTCTAGTAGTATGAATGAATGGATTCAAATAATCTCAATTTTAAAATTTCTCCAAGGTCATTAATTTTAATTAAAACATTAAATTATATTTAACCGTCAATACAGTACATAACAGCAACATAAATTTGATTTAATATCTCAACGATGACTGTATTTGTAGTGGATTCAGAGAGTGACATTAGTTTTTTAATATCTTCTTCCATTCTATCGAAGTAGATTTTGTCCTTTTTTAGCTTCATAATAAGAAACAAGAGCTTCTCTAAATTATCTATCTAAAAATCACTATCAGAACTCAATGGGTCAATAAATTATTAAAAGCTTAAGTATTGTCAAAATTTTGTGAGATGATCAAATTTGAGGTAGCTAAAAGTTATAAGTGCATAATTGAATTGAATTCAGAAAATCAAACTTAATTGGGCTTGCTTTTAAATCACTATTTAAAGAACTGAAGATAATCTGGAATTGCATTTGAAACAAGAAGTTGCATATAATGAATCCATTTTATCTTCCGCCGCCATTTTATTTTACTCAATTATAATTAATTATCAATATTAGATTAAACTGTATAGTTGAGGTAATTGAAAAACTTACTTGTCTGTATTCGGAAACTGATGAGTAATTTTCAATTATGAGTGATAAGAGTTTTGGAATAGTTAATCTTAGTTCCTCCTATTCCATTTGATTTATCTTTTGAGCATCGAGTGAGTCAATGAAGACTACAAATTTATTGGTAGTTTATTCCATATCTTTTATATTATAATTAAAATATATCCAAATTAATAATAATTTAATTCAACCACTTAGATATATAGAGTCAAAGTTTCAAACTATAAAATGCAATTTTTGGGCTCTCAAATTCATTCGATATTATCAATGTTTCCTTAATTTTTTATTCATGCATAAAAATTATTTTTATCAATTCTTAAAAAAACATGCATTTACGATATGCAGAGGTGATAAAGAATGTAAATATTTTTTTCCTGAAATAAAATTTTATTAAAGAAATTAAAAATCATGTTCAAATGACATTTGAAAAATTTATATTTTTATACCACAATAGAAAATTGAATCTACTAAATATTAAGAACTATTAGATTTAATAACCTAATGAAAATTGAATTATTAAATATATTAAAAGCTCTAAACATAGTTTACTTTACAAGAGTGTATTAATAATTTCATTAATAATTAATAAATTCAAAATGGCAGAGTGACGAATACTAAAGCCTATCTTTGGTCACGAAATTTATTCTTAGTAAGTTATCTAAAAGACTAAGATATAAGTAACCTGAAAGGAAGTTATCTTATTTTTGATATATATTTTGATTTCAGTTCTAATTAGCACTAATTAACCGATAGATTTCAGAATAAATATTTCTTTTTAGTTTGAATTAATGCTTCCAGTGGACTTGTTGATAGGAAAGAGATTCTACTTAAAGAGCTTAGAAAATAAGTAAAGTACAGAGACAAAAAAGATGCTCCTACAATTAAAATGAAGTAAGACGATAGATAACTTAATTTATAGAGAGCAAAGAGAGAGAACGATTAAGCTTTCTAAATCAAATTTCTCGAATTTGCAAAATAATTTAAGTAACTGTTATCTCAGAGATCAAGAGAGGAAAACCTACCAAAGTCAGAGGAAGCAAAATATATTCAGTTCTAAAAAAAATGAAATGAAACTTATTTTGTAATTTTGCCATCAATCATGTAACCATATTACTACCATATTATAAATTTGAAGGAATTAAGTTTGGGGGGGCTTTTCCTCGACAGTTAAATTTTATAATGAATCAAGTTTAAAAAAATACCTTTTTAGGATAATTTTCGCTTCTAAATCAGATTTTTCTAGTTATAAAGGCTTGTTCAAACTTCTAAGCTTCAAATTTTAATCCTAATTCAGTTAGTTAGAGGTCAACTGTACCTAAATAAAATTTATATTTTAAGCTATTTTTTAGCTATTGTAAAACAAACTTAAAGTGTAATTTTTTAATAGTGCAGTATTTTTTTTAACACATAACATGCTTCAGCTATAATCCCAAAGAAATAGAGTTGAGAAATTGTAGTATTAATACCTTTATCATGATTAATTAATTTTTGGTAATATCAAAATGCTGCACTATTAAATAATTGCACTTTAAGTTTGTTTTACAATAGCTAAAAAATAGATTTAAATATATATTTTATTTAGTTGCAGCTGACTTCTAACTAACTGAATTAGGATTAAAATTTGAAGCCTAAGAAGTTCGAACAGGTTTCTATAACTAGAAAAATTAGATCTAGGAGCAAAAACTGTCCTATTAAGTTATTTTTTCTTAACTTTATTCATAATAAAACTTTACTGTAGAGGAAAGGCCCCCCAATAAGTTTTAAGCACAAAAAAAATCTTTAATATGATGAAATTTCATATAAAAATTAAAACAATCGGATATTAGAAGAAAAAAACATGGATAAAATTAGAATTTATGAAAAAGGAAGAAACATTATATTTTACTTTTACTTATAAAGCTTAAAACTCAAAAATAAAATTTGAATGTATAAAAAATAATTTAATTCATGATTAGGGAAAGTCTTTCAGAAGCTCATAATATTCAAATAAATTAATGAGTCTGGAAATGATCTCTTTATAATATCTAGAAAATATTAAGTTTTTGATTTCTGTAAGCTCTTGCGCATAAGATTCCAGAATTTTGACAACATTTAAAACCCCATAATATGATAAGAAAGTGAAAATAAGTTGTTTATAATTAATTATCTTTATTAATACTCATAATCATGCTAAATTTTAACCCTAAACAGGCAATCTAAAGTCTTCTAGGAAGGTGACCTTGACTTCTGATAACTTATTGTTAGATAATACATCCATACCTTAGAGTCAAAATGAAACTGAGATAGGATGTGTAGTTATTTTTGAGTAATTTCGCTTTTGACACGCAATGATTATAAGTATTAATAAAGAAATTAATTATACACAACTTATTTTCACTTTCTTAAAATATTTTGATTTTTTTATTCAATCGCAAGAATTCCTTTAGAATTTTCTTATTTTCCTTAATTATAGTTTTACAATCTCTTTCAGATTTTGAGCTGCTTTAGAATTATAAAATATTTTAAAATAAGCTTTCAGGATCTTATTCAATTCTACAAATTATTGCATTAATATATCCCTAATTTATTATTGATAAATAAAAAAAGATCATATCAAATTAAATTAAATTTAAAAAAATGAATCAGTTTAATGATCAAATAATTCAGGAATTGAATATTTTAATGTAGGATTACTTTTTCAAAGTTTTAAAAATAAATTTATAAAATGAAATTTGTGAAGTGAATCGTGGGTTGTAAGAATAAGAATGAAAGCCCAATACTTAATTAGAGATGTGATTGAGATATAATGATTAGAGATCAGTGATTGGCTAATAATGATTTAAACTAATATCTATTGGTTTATAATATAACGTTTAAAGATATAATTAAAACTTTAATGCTTAATTGAATTTCTTTAGAGATCAATGATTGAACAATGGGGTGTCTAAATTTAATTAAAATCTAATCTTTTTATTTAATAGCTAAAAATTATCACATTTTATGTCATATTTATTCTTGATGCTGTTCTTTTTTATGAAATTGGCTACATAAAATTAAGTTTGATACAGGCCACGATTCACTTCACTTATTTTGTTTTATCAAAAGTTATTCTTCATAATTTGTGAACAAATTGCTTTAATCTAAAATTCCTTGCTTTTAAATAAATATATTTAACTTATTTTTATCTTACTATATTTTCAAGAGAAGCTTATAAGAGAAAAAATTAGAAAGTTAAAATCTAGAACCCACCCGAGGAACCAAAGTAGGCTTGGCTGAGATAGAAGAAATTAGTTGGCAATTACTTAATTGCAAGGTTTGGCTCACCCCTCTGGAAGCGATATAGCTGAGTAATCAGTATGTGAACAGTGTTAAGAGTTTAATTGAAGTGAGCATAGGTATTGGTGGGCCATGAAGTCGTGCGATAAAAACACTTCTCCCACATTGGATCCCTAACCTTTGCAGAATATTAATTTCGACTAGATAATTGAATTTTTTTATCTATGTCATCTGAAACTGTCATAAAACATCGCTGGTGTCGTTGACCTACCATTTTGCTTAAACCTTTTTCTCCATTCTCACAATAATTGACATCAACAGAGGATTTTTTGGCTTAACTTTGTCTAGTCAGAGTCAAAAGATCGGACAGGTTACAAGTTTAGATGCGAGGATGATCTATTGGATTCCTTTTTCCTATTGGATGAGTGTTTCCACAACCATTTGAAACTTTATTTGTAAAGATGTATCTTAATTTGTTCTTTAATTATTATGAATGTAACTTTTATACTCGTACAAGGTTACTCATTAATTCCGTTAGAAATCATTAATTTTTAATTATTTACGTGAACAAGAGCTGAGCAAGGAAGGAACGAGCTTAAAATGGCGATTAAAAATCAAGATCTTCAAAAGCCTTTCATAAAATCTTATCTAAATTGAATTTAAAAAATCATAAAATTACAGAAATATGATTCAATAATCTAAAGTATATTTAACTTTTATATTATAAGATGAATACGAAAAGAAGATCATTGATTAATAAAAAAATAAATTTTAAGGAACTCCCTCAAATCATTATAATTTATAGTTTTCTATATTATCTGATTTTTTGCTATTTCAATTTAATTAGACCCTGCAATTGATGAATTCCTGCTAAAGTTTATGATATTGGCTGGACCATTCTACTTCTCCGTAGTCACTTCCTTTATTTATCCTTGCCGATTTTATAATTTGCTAGATTTTCACTTTTATTAAAGTATCAGAATCTTTCTATTTTTTGAATTTATGATTTTGATAGAGCGATTATCATTATATCATTTATTTGTGAAATTGCTTAATCAATAAAATTTATGAATTACTGAAATTCGAAACTAATTCGTATTATTTTAATTTCTCTACAGTTTTTAGTAGGCAACCCGACTTTTATCCACCTTCTTTATACTTAATTGTATAGTCCTTACCCCAAATTTTCCATTCGTATTAATCCTATAATTATAATTTCTCATTTTATAATTAAAATAAATAGATAAATTAAAAATATCTTCCCATTATTTATAATATAAATAAATTTTTGTAATATATGCTCAAGATTTAAACTTTAAATAAAATAGATATAAACTCCAGATGTTTGATAAATTTACCGTTGTTATTTCTATTTCCCAACAACGTCCACGCTTTATCATCATAGGAACTCTAGATAAGCTTAATTATTGTTTTGGCATACAAACACAAAATATATAATTTAAGTATTAAAATATCAAAAAATTTATACAATTAGGAATAAGTTGTGCTTAATCAATAAATGGGATTAATGAATCTAAAATTGAAATACACGCACAAATAGATTTAGAGACGAAAAATTGGCAACTCATATTTTAAAAAACTCCTTTGCCTATATTTAATTGCATTCATTCTGCTCATTTAATAGATTCAAAGTATGGCGTGAAAACTTTCATTGCATTAATTTGCATACTAGGACTCTAAAGAATATATTTAATTAAATTTGAATTCTCTTTTCCATTAAAACGTTCCGTAGCAGTGATTTTTCTTTAGGAATGCGGCAAAAAAATCATTAAATGTATACTTATTCTAGAGTATAGTAAATACAATTTTTATGAATAATACCATAGAGAGAGAGAGAGAAGGGGAAGTTCACACCTTTAAAATTATCGTATTCATAATAATTAATTGATTTATAAATATTTAATATTCCTTAATTTTAACCTATTTTATTTCATATTCTCTGATTTTTACATGCTTCCTCAATCTCAGATCACTGAGTATTGGATTCCATAAGTTGCTTGATTACTGATAAGAGTGACAGCATCAATACCTTAGATTCAAAATAAAACTGAGATAAAACATGTCATTATTTTTTTAGTAATTTCGCGTTTTAATTTCTGATATAAGAATTAATACAGAAATTAATTATACACAACTTATTTTCACTTTCTTATCATATTATGAGGTTTAATACTATTGGTCTACAATCATATAAGAAAAAAGTCGAGTTGGAAGATATTTACTGTACAATTAAAGAGCATTGTGTATCGATTCTAAATAATAGTGTTTATTTTTTTCATATGGATTTGAATCTCCCTAATTTTGAAGAATCCTAGCTATCTCTATCTCATCCTCTATTAACCTCTTAATCAATTACTTTACTAATTACTGATTCCAAATAAGTATAGTGATGCCAGCCTCTATTTTTCATAAATGGCCAAAAACTAAGTTTTTAGAATAAGAATCAAGTATATTTAGTTCTAATACCACTTTGGAATTCAAGATTTTGAGAATGCTGGGGCGGAGAGAGATCTCTATAAACGCTAAAATAAATAATTAAGGAAAATTACCTTTTTTATTATATAGTTTTACTACCTTTTAGGATAGGAGAAGTGGGATTAGTCCCCTTCTTTTAGGCTTTTCAGAACAAAAATAAAAATATTTTGAGAAATCTGTAATGAACGGATAATACTCTTGCATAATTTTCATCCTCTTCAGATAAAATAGAACTTAAGCTTACTTTAATGTATCCTAAGCTCTAGTATATCATCTTTTTATTTGTATCAGTATGATATTTATCCTGAAGTGCTTTTATTGCAAACGCTAGCACATTACTCATATTTTATAAGCATAATTGTTTTAAATGCTTTTAATTTCTCCACTTCTTCCAGTTATAGAGGTGTATTCGAACAACTTAAGCTTTAAATTTCAATCCTAATTCTGTCGGTCAGAGGTCAGATGCATCTAAATAAAATCTATATTTCAAGCTATTTATTAGCTATTGGAAAATAAATTAAAGTTAAATTTTTACATAGTGCAGCAAAAAATATTACCTGCAAATTTAATTCATGATTAATAGGACTAATCTACAATTATTTCAGCTTAAAATTCTATGGCCTTAAGCATGAACAATGTCATAATAATAATGTTGCACTATTTAAAAATTTAACTTTAATTTATTTTCAATTAGCTAATAAATAGCTTGAAATATAGATTTTATTTAGATGCATCTGACTCTGACAGACAAATTGATTGAAATTTTAAAGCTTAATTATCGAATAATCTCTATGAAGATTTCAGACAAATATTAGCCTATAAAGCATTTTAGTATTACTTACTTATTCATTATAAAATTTACTGTCGAGAAAGGCCCCCCCATCTTTTTATTTGTATCAGTATGATATTTATCCTGAAGTGCTTTTATTGCAAACGCTAGCACATTACTCATATTTTATAAGCATAATTGTTTTAAAATGGCTTTTAATTCTCCACTTCTAGTCCAAGTTCTGATTAATAATTAGTTTAAAAATAATAATTGCATAATAATTTTTATATTAGGATAATAAAATAGTAAATTATTTTTTTTAAAATCAACCCTTGATCCATTTTAATTGAAAAATAAGATACTTAAATTTATCCAAACTTAATTATCGACATTATAAAATATAAAAGCTTGATTGAATGGAAGACTCAATTGAATGAGCGAATAGCTTCCAAAGTATATTAACTTTCTGATTCCTTTATCAATTAAGACAAAAACTACATTAAATTAATAATATTAACTGAGACTTGTCCAACTGTGCAGAATTTCAAGTGTAAATTACTTTACATAATCCTGTAAATAATTTAATATTATCTTTAGACTTGTTCCATCACATTCAGAAATTTTAGTGTAAATTTTTCAATAACTAGTTTAAACATTATATGATTAATTTTTATATTGGTAACTAGACTAGGAAAAGCCAGCTTCCCTTAGTAAGCAAACCACTTTATTTCGTCATTTTTCTGAAACTTCAAGCCATGATTGGCGTGTTGCAGTCCAAAAATAACGCTACAATTAGGAAATTTTAATAAAGTAAAATTACACTTTTTGAACATTCTTTTGTAGCAATACTCAGGACAAAAAGGAGCGCTTATTTAAAATAATTTTAACCATAATTTTGAAATATTTTTCCCCTTTTTTCCTTCGTTTTTGGTTTTTTCCAAAAGGGCCTTTAACAGAAAGGAGGGAAAAATTTAAAAATATTTAATTTTTTCGAGATGTAGCTTGATAACTATAACTCTGAGTTTTTTGCCTATAGAATGATCTAAGTCTCTGAATTCTTTCTTGTAAACTTGGCATAAAATTCTGATTATAATTTATAATTGTATCAATTTGTTTAGAAAGGAATGGAGTTCAAGATTTTGAAAATGACTTTGAGAGCAAACTTAGCACTTTCTTAAGAATCAATGTCCTAATTTTACTAATAAAATGAGAGAATAGAGTCTAAGAATTCTTCCTAATATAAATATCTCCTTTCCTCTTCATAAATATCATAGATTATGATTAATTATTAAAATTGTTCATTAAGATAGAGTTAATAGCCTCCAATTATTAGGCTACTCAGTTACTTAATAAACCCAATAAATGTAAGTCAATCTTATTTTTTTAATGAAATTTATAAATCAAAATCAAAGGATCTTAATGTCCGTTTTTTTCCCTTATAAAATAATTAAATAAGCTAATTGAATCGATTTAATAGATAAAACCAAAATTTTTATATATAAATGCGAATATGGTTACATTTAAAAAATTTTAATTATTAAATTAACTATGGAAAGGGTGTAACCAATGAATAAGGATAATAAAATCAATAAATAGTGAATTAAATTTCACTTTAGAGATGAGTGATTAACTCATATTTTGTTAAACTATACATTTCCTATTTAATTACTCAATGCAAAGCATTTTATTTTTTTTTAAACCAGAGATTGAATCAATTGATTATGATGTCCTTTAATTTAAATATTTTGAGTTTTCTTACTTTTAAGTTTCTAAACTCATATCAATAAATTTACTTTATGAGAGTTTGAGGATTAATTCATGACCTTCATAACTTTCAGAGATTCATTTTCAAGGTTTTCAAATATTTTTCTTCGCTGCTTCGACATAGTGAAATGTAAGATTTATTCTAAGATATCTACCTAAAAGCAAAATATTCATAGACAAAATTAAAAAGAAATGAAAATGAACTTCTTAATATAAAAAGGCTCAAAACTTTGCTGCTTACTTGTAACTGCTCAGATATTTAGGATCCATGCAAGTTTAAATTATTGATTACTCTTTCTAAAAATGTACTGACTTATTCATCTGTCTATTAAGAGGAGTTTTTATCTTTGAGGTCATTCATTTAAGCCTAAATTTCTGATTCATTTATTTCCATTTTGCCTTTTAAAATATTTTAATAATAATTCCTTGATAGTCCCTTATTTAATTTTATTGCTTATAACTCAAAATAATTAGTAAACTTAATAAATTACTGCTACTGTCTATAAAACTGAGATATTTCAATATCTAATATAGGTATCTCCATTTTAAACAATGATTATAATTTCTTATTGTTTCTATGATTTACAATTGGAAACAACCATTCAGAAAAATTTTAACATTCCCTAAATCGAATTATTTAAATTCCTGAATGAGCTCTACAAATGAGGATTTTAAAAATAATTCTTTAGCTTAATCTCATTAAAATTACTAAAATTTGCAATGAATTCTTCACAAGAAATTTTGTTTTCTTTTCGATTTATTAATTCCTATAAATTAGTGAACAGTAAAGATAAAATATGTAACAATCATATCAATAAATGAAATTGAATTCTTTAATTATTTATTGTGTATTTTGAGAAAATAATAGTCAAAAAATTGACCCATTTCCAACAGTTAGAATTATAAAATGGAGTTTAAAATGCTATAACTATTTATAATTAAGAATTAAATAAAATCATACAATATTGAGCGTTGTTTGCTTCTAATTTCAACAATTAAAACAGATTATCGAAAATAATTAAAGTAATCGAATTAATAGATCAAATTAATTTCATGCTGTATAAAAAGTGTCTTATATTAATTAAATTTATTATAAAAGGCATTTATCTATCTTGTACCTTGGATTAAAATATAAGTAGCCTTCTCTAATGCTTAGAGATCAGTCTATTCATAATCAACTTTTAGCTAATAAAAAAGCCTTTATGGACTTTCATTAATATAATCATCTCTACTTATGCTATGTAGAGTATATCTCATTCAAGTATAGATCACACTTGCTAATTATTCTATCTACATTTTTGCAGACAACTCTCTATTCTTTATAATTTTTGCAGTAACATAATTTTTTAAACAATTACTGAGAATCAAGATTCTGTCTGCCTTATCTTATAATGATAACAATAAACATTTTTTGATCCTCGGACTATTTATACTTTTACTAATTCCATAATTAGCTTATAAAAAATAACTGCTAAAATTAAAAAAAGTAAAAATTAAAAAAAATACATATTTAAAGTTAATATAATAGACAATTTAAATAAAATTGAATTTTTAAAATAAAGATAAGTGAAAAATGAGGCTTGAAGTCAGTTCTAAAAATAAATATCTGTATCTTCCTTCATCAGCAGAAAATTATGATTTCGTATTCCTCACAATTCTAGTAAATTATACTAAACGAGTTCTCTTCTAATTTTGAGAGAATATAAAAATTAAAAAATTAATCTAGATCTAGAAGCACAATTATTATTTATATGAGGCACTTTTAATCAGACTATTAAAATAAACTTTTATTTATTTATAAATTAATTCTTTATTAAATAAATTCTCAGCTATATTAAATCTATTGGGCTTAATATATTTATTTTTGTAATTAACTTATTCTTTTATACTAATATAAATGTGATAAAAGAATATAAATGAATAAGTAAGTTGGTTGTACCCTAATTGGCATGCTATTACTTTATAATTTTAGAAATCTTTGTTAATTATCGCTCAACTTTGAAATTAGAGAAATTATGAGAGTGTTGTCTATCAATAAAAATTATTAATTTTTAAATTACTTTTTTCACATAAAATTTAGAGAAAATAGTCATTCATAAAATTTTACTTCTAAAAAGTAATTATATTTTTTCTATAGTTTGCCTTCTGATAATTATCAATCTTTCAAGAGGTAATTTAGAAACTCAATGATTTTATTGACACCTTTATGCTCTTAAAGGGTGAATTCTTTGCTTTCTCTATCTCCTGTATATTTTGCAATTTATTTCATGATTTTAGGAGCTTTGAGCAGAATTAATTCTCTCTTAATATTTTTAATATATTTAGCACAGGCAAAATTATACTAAACTTAATTACCATAATTAATTCATTTTCAATTAAATAATCTAATATACTTCTTCTTCAATTAGAAAGTCTTAATCCTCTTTAGTATTCTTTTAATAATTCATAATTAAAGTATTTTTTTAATTAAAAAGTTAAAATTTAAGGCCCATGACGTTGCATCATAGTTGGCTTTGCGAGGTTAGGGAGATCAAGTGGCCATTGCTCAATAGTAAGTGGTAGAGTTTATCTAATTGAGGAATGCGTGGATTGTGGTGAATCCCAAAGGCTTGCTAGAACTGTACGAATTTTAAATCTGTACCCTTTTGGCCATAGATTAGTGACTTCCCATTGAAGGAGTGATGTGATCCTCAAAAGGAGCAATGGTTGCTGTAGAAATCTTCAAGGGAACCTGGTGGCTTAGATGTAAGATTAAATTACAGTAGTACTAACAGGCTTGCATCATATTTAAGGCGCACATGTGAGGACCACTGGTGTATGTATGCGCTGCCCATGTTACTTAATGGTGATCGTCTAATATCATAGAGTCATCCTTGTCTATTCAATTTGGTAAGCCTGTAGCTATTTATTTCCCTTTTACCATGTCTAATCAAAGTCGGATTTGAGGTTTTCCCCCAGTTCAGGCCATAGATTCATATGTTCTGAGATTGAGAGCTGACTGAGGAGTCAAAAGTCAAATACCACAAGGGATCCTCTCTTCATCCCCCTAAAGTGACGTGATCACTGATTAACTGACGTGATGGCTGACAAGTATTTATTGTGCACGGCTACACCCGTTATAATCGAGTTTACTATGCGTTTCGGGGTTACTTTATAATTCGGCTAACTTCCTTAATTCCACATATTTAAAAGTAGCAACGGGGGATGCCTTTCCTGCAAGTTAGAACTTATACCTCAAAAGCTCAAGCATATATTGTAACTTTTGCTCCTAAATCTAATTTTTAATGTTATACAGCCCAATTAGATAATCTACTATCTCAAAATTTAACCTTAAGTTAGTCATTTTTATGTGGGATAATTATTAGGAGCAACTTACTTTTATTCTATATTCTTCTCTATAGGAAAAAAATTCAAAGGCATTCTTGAAATAAAGCAATATTTTTAAAAGCCAAAGCTTAATCCATCATTTAGGGACTAATACTACAATATACCATATCGCTAATTATATGAAGAATCCATTTAAAAATATTTTTACAATAGTTAAGTAAAAATTTTAAAAGATAGTTTTTCCTTACAAATTATCTTCACCTAAATGACTAACTTAGGATTAAATCTTGAATCGTAGATTATCTAATTGGCCTGTATAAAATGAAGAATTGGAGCAAAATTAAATCTGCATGCTTGCTTTTTATTTTCAAATTGTTGTCCGTGAAAGGCCCCTCCCCCATAACAATGAATTTATAAAATGGGTATAATATTAATATATGATAATCCAAATAAATTAAGAGAGAAGACTAAAGTAATTTAATTTTTATTATTAGTAATTTCATTCTTAAAATACAAAGAATGGAAGACAAGATAAAATTTACAACCCGTGGATCAAAACTAACCCTAATTTCATAAATTATGGTTCTAGATAATTATAGTAAGAAACCTTTATTCTCTAAAAACAGTTTGAGCATTATTTATAAGTTTAGCTAAAGATTTTACAGAAAATGTGTAGTTTTCAATGGCTAATAGTGATATTTATGCACTAATTCTTAAAAAAAGAGAGAAGACTAGCAATCATTTCTTGGACCTGAAAGAAGTTAATCCACAATCATGAACTTAAAACATTGAGATGGAATAGTGCAAGCCAAATATAATGTGAGAGCAAAACATAATTCTGAAATAACTTTGTAGTTTCAGAGTTTGGAGACACTAAGACAAAAATGGAATTATGAAATAAAAAAATGAAGCAGATGCTCATTCAAAATATCATACAGCAGTAATGAACATATATATATATATATATAATTGTGTTCGAATATGCCAATTCACTAATTGTATTCATCTCATCCCATAATTAAATGTGCAAAAAGGAAAAAGGATCAAATCGATTATCCTTTATGAATGAAATAATTAACAAATAATGAAAAATATAGTTAAAATTTCATAAAAATAAAAAATATTTAGTATTATTTGATAATTTTTGTAATAAGACCAGCAGATAAATAATATTTTTTAAGATTGCCAATAAACATTTTTGTGATATAATTTAAACTATTGTTGCTCTTTTTCTTATCCGGATTAAATTATCTGAAATGAGTTAGGATAATTCTTAGGTACTCATTTATAATATATAAAAATTATATTAGAATTTTTACTATTGATCTATTAAGATGCGAGAAACCTATTTATTTGATAAAGATCTTGTAATTTTCATGAGGGGATTGAACATAGATTTAACAAATTGATCATAAATGATACTTTTGTTTAAATTTTGTACGCCTTTCATAGTTTTATATTCAGTCTCTAGTTCTTCTCTTCTAAATCTTTTGAAAATGTTTTTTACTAACTAGGAGTTAAAAAAGATTTCCTCATAAATTTGTTTTTGATTTTCTTCTAAATTGCTCAAGTATTTTTGGATAAAGGTCATTCCGAAAGTAAAAGATTTAAGGTTTCGACGAGAAGGACTGCTTTTTAATTCTTTGATCACGAAAATCACAACGTGACTTATGTTCAAAACTAAAATTATCAATTAAACTATAAATAAATTTTATAACTGATCTAATTTAATGCTTCTTTAGTAAATAAAAAAAATTGTAGAAAGGTGAGATTTGAAACAAATATTAAAATTCTGAATAAATTTTTTTTTAGGTTTCAAAGAGCCAGATTTATAATTTAAAGAAGGAGCTCTACCTTAAATATCAATAATTATGAATTTAAAGGAATTAGTAAATTACATTTTAATTATATAATTATTAAAAGTTCTAGAGGTTTGATTGTTTCCATAATATATATTCTTCAAGCTTTTGTCTGTCATTCAAATATAATATATTTACATAGTTCAGTATAAATACAAATATTTTGCTCGTAAAATCGGATATCAATTTCAACTTTTATTATTTTATGTACCTCTGACATTTTATTAAAACAAATTAATTTATAAAATATTTCCATTTTATTTTTATAAATAATGGGATTTAATTAAAATGAATTTTTAATTAAAATAATTTATTGAGTATAAATATGATAACGTACCTTTTATTCTGATTATTCTTCAACTTGTGATAAAGCAATAAAAAGTTATATAATTATGGATTAAAATATTATCCACAAATCTCCAAGTGATGACAAATAATTTGCAAACTCTTCATTCACTCATTTCATCTATAAAAAAAAGTTTTTTATTATAATTCTTATGAGACCACATAAGGTTCTTTATTTTTATTCTCTTTCAAATTTCATAAATTATCTTTATCAAAACTGATAAATGAAATAAGATACTCAATTGATTATCCAATAAATTGATTGTTATATTTATTCACTCTAAGATTTGATTCATTGATCTTATGACCTTATAAGTAATTTAACTTTGTTATTGCTGAAGTACGCTTTATAAAAGCTCAAGTGTCTTTATTTAAATATAAAAAAATTCATAATTTATATTAAAATTAAATTTATTGACAGATCTTCATCCTCAAAATCCTCATGAAGTATCGTCAATCCTAGGTGCTTAATAATTATTTCTTAGAGGCTTTTTATCTTATCTAAGTTAAAGCTCTAGATAAAATTCATCATTCTTTAAATTTCAGAAAAAATATAATATTGATAGATAAATGGAACTACGATTTCTCTAAGTTTCTATCCTATTAATTTTTTAATGCTACTTGCTTCTTCCTCCTACATTTAAATTATTTTAAGTTTAAATAATAGTAGATAAATAAATTTCTTAAGTAAGTGATTCAGCTATGAGAAACATGATCTTAAGAGAGATCGTCTCTCTTATCTCAGATTATTCCAATTTACTTGAAAGGTAGTACTATAATTGAGGATTAAATTATAATCGGTGATTGGATTAAAAATAATAATTGATGAATGGAAACTTGTGACATTTGAATTGCTGAAACCTCACTAATCTGCTGCTGTTCGATTTTTAATATTTAATTAATATGAGTTTCATCTTCAATCACCTTCAAAGTACCTCTTAGGAGCGAGATAACCCATAAGAAGTAATAATTAATTCAAATATGACTTATTTATCAATTTCTGTCGGTTAAAGTTATTGACTGAGCTCTCCCACACACCCAAAACCAAAGGATATAACATTTTTAAATGTTTATAGTTAATAGTATGGTTTTAGCAATTATTTATATTTCTTCAAATGCCACTGATTTATTCCATAATTATTTAATAACTAATTTAATTATCTTTTTAATTATTTTATCAGCTATAATGAATGGGAGCAAAGAATTTTTCTTGTAGTATTATTTTCATTAGCTAACTCTTATTTAAAAGATTAAAATAAAATAAACCACCAATAAAGATCCTTAAAACGGCATCAATCTAATTTAGGATCCCTAATATGGCTGGATGCCTAATATATTTATAGAGTTCTGTCATTTTATAAAAATCAACATTTATTTGGAAGTAGTAAATTTTATCCTTAATCTACATGATTAGAAACAAAAGCTTCTCTAAATTATCAATCTAAAATCACTATTAGAATAGCCCAATAAATTGCGGATAGCAGAAGTACTGCCGATATTCTTTTGAAGTTATAATTTTTCTTAATTTAATTATATTTATAAATTTAATTTAATTGAGCATGATGTCTAAAGCACTGAAGATAATCTTAAATACAAATCATGTTATTTTAGATTATATATTCAACAAGAAGCTCTTCATGATAAAAATCCATTTTATTTCCGCCATTATAATTTACTCAATAATAATTAATTATGATTTTAATTAGATTAAACAGTATAATTGAAAAAACTTACTTCTGAAACTGATGAGTTATTTTCAAGTATGAATGATAAGAGTTTTGGAATAGTTGATCTTAGTTCTTCCTATGACATTTGATTTATCTAATCAGTATCAAGTGAGTCAATGAAGACTACAAAGTCATTGGTAGATTATTCCATTTCTATTATATTATAATTAAAATATATCCAAATTAATAATAATTTAATTCAATCTCTTAGAAATATAGAATCAAAGTTTCAAATTATAAAATGCAATTTTTAGCTCTCTAATTCAATCAATATTCTCAATATTTCCTTAATTTGTCAATCTATTCACAAAAATATGCAGTTGATAACCTTAAATTATAATTTTTCATTTTTCTGATGCATAAGTGAATAAGAATATCAATATTTTTCCTCTGAAATTAAATTGTATTAAAATTGTTTTAAATAAATGATGATAAATTTATGCTATAATATCACAATTGCAAATTTAATATAAAATTATTCAATTTTGCTTATTTGTAAAGAGATTAATTTTATGGTTTAAATAATTATTTAAATTATGAGATATTACCTTCATGAATAAAAAATAAAATAATTTTTTTAAAAATACGAAGTCTTATTATTTTATCATTAAATCGAGATATTTTAAATAACTTTGATAAGCAAACAAATTTAGAATCATAAGTCCAGTTTCCATTGGATTTAAAACTTAAGAAGCAAATATAAAAAGAAATCCAATAATTTAAAATGAAGGATAATCAATGAGAACCTCACTCATTAAAAATTATTTAAAATATCAAAATGTTTATAAAACTGCTCTTGAGAGCACTTAGTAATTATTTTCTGCAAATTAAAGTAAATAATGAAATTAGAAAGTTAAAATCTAGATCTCGTGACAACACACCTACTCAAATCGGTTAAACAAGGAATTTTAAGACTATTTGATCATTACTCAAAGCTACTGTCTAGTAGAACTCATCCTCTGGAGAATGCAGATTGCTTTATTGAGGTGAATTGTTCTGACTAGACAAAGCCAAAATAAACACCTAAGCTGATTTTGTTGAGTCTTACATGCCAAAAAATGACTGAAGTTTGTTGATAAGTCAAAGACATTCAATGTGTAATCCCCTTTAAATTTAAAATTAACTTAGGATTTATTAATTTGTATCTAAAATAACTCCTAAAATTTAATTTCGTTTTTAATAACATACACATTTAATTTTAATATAATTGACTATTTAAATAAAAATTAATTTTTAAATTAATGATAAGTGAAAGATACAGAATGAAGGCAGTTATAAAAATAATAGCAGAATCTTCATCAACAGATAATTATGATATCTCACTCCTCACAATTCACTTTTTATACTTTAAGTAAATTTCTCCATCCAGAATTCTCTTACTAAGTCTTAAAAAATATAATCGAGATCTACTGGCACAATAATTATTTATATTTGAGGCATTTCAAGTTAGCCGCTTCAAATCAACTTTTATTGATTTATAAATTAGTTCTTTGTTAAATAAATTCTCACTATATTAAATTTATTGGGCTTAATAAATTTATTATTGTAATTATGTTATTCTATTATACTTTATATAAATGTGAAAAAGAGTATAGTTAAATAAGTAAGTAGGATGTACCCAATTGCTAATTATTTCTATTCTATATATTTATTTAAATATCTTAGATTATTATAACTCAACTTTGAAACCAAGATAAATTTTGAGAGTGTTGAGCTAAAAATAAAAATTATTAATTTCTCAACAATATTTTAGAGAAAATAGCATAATATAGAATTTTTCTTCCTTATGTTAAGAAAAAAAGTAAATTTATTTTTGAGTTTCATGGTTTGCCATCTTTTCGTAATCAATCTTTCACGATTTAATTTAGCAACTCAATGATTTTATTGATATTTTTATGTTCAAAATGGGTGAATTCTTTGAATTTTTTATCTTGTGTATATTTTGCAATTTATTTCATGGTTTCAGTAGCTTTCAGCAGCATTAATTCTCTCTTTATATTTTTAATATATTTAGCATTGGCAATATTATCTGCTCACTCCAAAATTTTATTACTGGCCAGGAAGTCAGGTTTTACTGTAAGTAGCAACTGTGTTAGTCTTTTACTTACTTTTAGAGAAGTAGCTTCAAAACCATCAAAAATAGCATCAGGTTCGAGAACGTTCCCTATCATTGTGGGAATTAATAAATCTGTAAAATTACCTTTTTTTACAAACTCTTCTAGCAATACTTAGCCGAAAAGGAGCGCTTTACAGTACTAACTTTTTAGAAAAGATGAAAAGAGTTTCATACAGGCTTTAAAGAAGTAAACTGAAATTTTCTTTTTAAATTGGAGTTGAACGTATAATATTTTAGAATGCTTAATTACTATTTAAAAACATTGTAAATAAAATAATCTAATAGTCTTCTTCTTGAATTTCAAATTCTTAACCCTCTAAAGTATTCTTTTAATAATTCAGATTTAAATGTAACAACAAATTTAGCAGAATTAAAAATGCAAAGAGGAAAATATATCAAATTCTATTATCTTTTAAGAATAGAAATACTTAGCAAATAATGTAAAGTCTCAAATTAAAATTTAATAAAATTAAAAATAATTTACTTTGATGTGACACTTTTTGTAATATGAGTACCAGATAAAAATATAATTTAAGATGATCAATAAACTTTTTGGTGATATAACTTTTTCCATTATTACCTTTTTTATATGAGGGATTAAATTATTTGAGATGAGTTAGGATAGTTCTTAGGTACTAATTTATATAGGATGAATACTAATGCAAAATCGGGTGTAAGGACTATAAAATAAAGAATAGAAGAAGATCGCGAGAGAAATCCCGAATGCCAACTGGTAACGGTCGGGAATAGAAATAATCGAAATCAGGATCTAATTCAATAAATCCAATAATTTGAAATAATACGGAATCAGGCAAATATCTGAGAAGTCCTAAAGGATCTCCTGGAATCTAGGTATTTTATCATAAAAAATCCTGAGTCATTTCAACATCTCAATTAACATGCCAATTTGATAACAGAATAATAATTACATGGATTGAGAAAATAAAAGAGTGCCAAAGTGGGTGAGTAAGTATCTAAAATCAAAACATACAATATAACTGTAAAAACTCCATTAGCAAAATAGAATTCCAGTAATTGTAAAAATAATCAGATTAAAAAGTCATAATTAAAAACGGTTTAGGGATTATTTTAATCTCATTTTTTATGATTTATGATTTGCATTCTTATTCCTCCTATAAAATATAAAAATGAGATAAGAGTATTTTACTATTGATCGATTAAGATGTGAGAAAACTATTTTTTTGATAAGGATAAAGTAAATTCCATGATAGAATCTAACATAGATTTAATAAATTCATCATAAACAACACTTTTGTTTAAGTTTTCTATGCCTTTAATAGTTTTATATTCTATCTCTCGCTCTTCTCTTTTGAATCTTTTGATAATGTTTTTTACTAACTATGAGTTAAAAAAGATTTCCTCATAAATATAATTCCTATCTTCATCTTCGTCTAAATTGTATAAGTAATCTTAGATAATGGTCAATCCATAAGTAATTGATTTAAGGTTTCGACTAGAAGGACTGCTTTTTAATTCTTTGATCACAAAATTTACAACGTGGCTTACATTCAAAACAAACTTATCAGTTTAACAATAATATTTTCGTAGTTGATATATTTCTAATTTATCCATTATTTTAATTACATGAAATTGATAAAATTGAGTTTTTAGGTAGAGGATAAATTTTTGAGATTTGAAAGAACCAGATATAAAACTTAAAGAAACAAGACTATCTTTAAATAGCAATAATTAGGATTTTTAAGGAATTATTTCATTACTACTTTATACTAGAGAATCTAAAAGAAAATAGATGATCATAATTCCTATATATAAGATGCCTAAGTGCTTGTAGTCTGTCTTTTAATATATTAATGTTTTAATTGAACATATCTCTTAATTTAAATGTGGAACTCAACAGCTCTAACAATAGAGCACTCTGACACCATCGATAACGTGAAGGCCACAAGTTAAAACACTGAAGGCTACCTTTGTGACTAGCAAAGACTTATCTTCGCTGGCATGCAATTTGAAGAATACAGTTTAGACAAAGTTTTGAACACTTTTGACAACTCATAACTCAATTCAGATCATCAAGACAACCAAAACCTTCAACCTCAATAGCATCAAGAACGAACAGCTACAACTAAAAAGATTAGAGAATTCGAAACTAAAATGGAATCAAAATTATAAAAAAAGCCTTGCCAGTGAGGTCTTGACGAAAAACTACAAATAGTCTCCTTCCCCCATTAATAATTAAAATTTAATATATTTAAGCTATCTCTTATTATAAATCACTTACTTCGCCACTTATCTATCTTGATTTAAGTTTTGATCATCTTCTATCACGTATTAAATTCTTCAGTATAATAATTCTTATTTGCACTATCAATTAATTTATAATTTTAAATTTTTTAGAGGTTTGATTATTTGCAAAATATGAGTTTGTGGCGATGTCGATTTTCATTCAAATATAATCTATTAACATTTATTAGTAAATTTTGTTTAATTTTTTAGTGCATAAAATTGGAGTATCAAATTAATTTTGTATTATTTTAAATTTCTACAAGTTAAATTATAACCTCAGTAATTTTATATAATAAACATAAATTATTTATAAAATATTTCTATTTTATTATGATTAGGGAATTAATTAAATCAATTTTTGATTAAAATAATTGATCGGGGGTATGAGCATGATAACATACCTTATTCCTTTATTTCTATCCTTTAACTTGTTATAAAGCAAACAACAATAATAAGAGTATCGTTTAAACCATTCTCCTCAAAGCTCTTAGTAGAGTCAAATAAATTGCAAACTTTTAATTTAGCTTGCAATCTAATAATTTTAAAAAATTTATTTGAATTAGAAATCATTTGTTAAGATATTATATTCATTATTTTTACTCTTTAAAGAATTTCCTAACTTATCTTTATCAAAATTGATACTTGATAAATGGATTAAGATTAAATTGCTAAGCTCAATTGATTATCTAACAAATTGTTTGCTATATTGATTTCTTCTTGGATTTTATACATTGATCTTATGACTTTATACGTAATTTAACTATGCTATTGCTGCAGTACGCTTTATAAAAGCTCAAGAGACTTTATTTAAATTATATTTTTTTAAAAATAATTTATAGTAAAATTAAATTTATTGTAAGGTCTTCATCCTTAACATCCTAATGAAGCATCGGCAATCCAAGGTGCTTAATAATTATTTCTTAGAGGTTGTTTATCTTATCTAAACTAAAGCTATAGATAAAATACATCAATCATTCTTTAAATTTCAAAAATATTTTATTTATAGATAAATGGAACTACTATAGCTCTAAGTTTTTCTCCAATGAATTTTTTAATGCTACTTGCTTCTTTCTCATACATTTAAATTATTTATAGTTAAAATAATAGTAGATTAATAAATTTTGTTAAGAGTTTCTGCTATGAGAAACATGATCTTAAGAGAGATCGTCTCTCTTATCTCAGATTAGTTCTATATGCTTTTGAGGTAGTATTAATGAATGGGTGAAAAGAATTTTTCTTGTAATATTATTTTCATTTGCTAACTATTATTTAAAAGATTAAATTAAATTAACCACCAATAAAGATCCCAACAACGGCATCAATCTAATTTAGTATCTCGACTATGACTGAAATCTTTGTAGATTTATAAAGTTAAGTTACTTTATAAAAATCATTTGTTATTTGGTAGAAGAATATTTTGCACTTTATCTTCATAATAAGAAACAAGAGTTTCTCTAAATTATCAATCTAAAATCACTATTAGATATCTAATCAGCCAATAAATTGTGAAAGCTTAAGTACTGCCGATATATTATTTGATATTCAAATGGGTGGTAGCTAAAAATTATAAGTGCATAACTTCCTTTAATTTATAAAATTGAATTTGATTGTTTGTGCCTTTACATCACTGTTTAAAGTACTGTAAATAATCTTAAATGTAAATCTGATTATTATAGGTTGGAATTTGAAGAACAAGATATTTATGGGAAGAATCCTATATCTTCCACTATGTTATTTACTCATATAGAATTTTATGTAATTGTCGATTTTAATTAGTTTAAAATGTATAATTGAAATTTTAAAAATCTTACTTGTCTCTATTCTGAAATGGATGAGTTATTTTCAAGTATGAATGATAATAGTCTTGGAATAATTGATCTTAGTTCCTCCTATTCCATTTTAGTTATCTTTTGAACATCTAGTGAGTCAATGATTACTTCAAAGTCATTGGTAGATTATTCCATATCTATTATATTATAAATTAAAATATATCCAAATTAATATAGGAAATAATTGTTTTTAATTAGAGTGCTCAATTGCTTTTAGAAATACAAATATAGTAAAGCAATAGACAGTCAAAACCCCAAAACGCCATAATATGAATAAGAAAGTGAAAATAAGTTGTGTATAATTAATTTCTTTATTAATACTTATAATCATGCTAAATTTTAACCCTAAACAGGCAATCTAAAGTCTTCTAGGAAGGTGACCTTGACGTCTGTCTCATATTCTCTGAATTTTATACCTTTAAGTCTTCTCTATCTCAGATAGCTGAGTGTTAGGCTTCATAAGTTGCTTGATTATTACTTTGTTTACTAACTTTTCAAAGGTTCTGATACCTTGTTTATCTTACAATGTCTTGTTGCGAATTATATTGCATCATCTTCACTTTCACACTAGTAGCATTCCTCTGGTATCGCATTCAAGTATGATTGCAACTATAGACCAAATGTCCCACTGCACTGAACCGTTGAGCCAAGTCTGTCTCTATGAGAAGTAGCCTGCAGTTCCTTGCGCCGATGCTTCCTCAATGTTTTCTCTTCTTACAACTCTGTTGAAGTCTATGACAGTTGCTCTGACTGGTTCAAAGTTTATCATGATGTTCTCTGGCTTGAGATCTCTGTGCACGAATCCCAACTCATGCAACTCCATCACTCCTCTAACGAGGTCAGTGAGAATAGAGGTAAGCTAGTACTTGTTGCGCCTCGTGCTGAGAAATTCTCTTAGTGTGATCTCCCATTTAGGAAGGCGATGGCAATGTAATCATGATCGATAAGAACACCAAGCAAGATGAAGAACGTACTTCAAGTTTTTTGTCCCTCGCTTCTCTCAACACTGTCAGTTCGTTCGCGAACTCAAGACCTCTCTCTTCCTTCTTTACAAGGTATTCGTAAGGGAAGATCTTGTAAGCATACTCTTTTGTATGATGGTGTCTCTTCGCTTCGCATCAGCAAGGTGGAGGTAATTTTGAACACACTCCTCCAAAGTTACAACTCTAAGCATGGAGTCTTGCTTTGAGCTAGCTGAAACTTTACTGACACCATACACTAAGGCTTCTGATTCATGAACTCAATCTTCCTCTTCTTCTCCTCTTGCTTCCTCTTTAGTTGAACTTGTCAAGGTATCGTGCTTGCTCTTAGCTGGCACCATCTTTAAAGTTTCTTTATCCTCAATAACGAACTCAGCCATGTGCTTCTTCTCCATGTGTTTCTTGAGGAAAGCAGAGTGAGAGAATGTCTGCTCACAAGTTGAGCAAGGATAGCGACCGTCCAATTTCTAATGCTTCATATAGATCTTAGGTTTGTCAGCTGAGTGGACTTCCTTGATGTGCCGCTTGAGGCTCTGAGGATATTCGAACTGTCGTTGACATTACTCGCATTCAAAAAGTTTCTTCTCCTCATTGATCTCTGGAGCAGCAACAAGAGGAGCATCAGGTGCGATAGTTTAAACGCCCACCGACTTCTCAACTCTTGGCTTGACAATTTAAAGCACAGAGATCTCTTGCTCGAGCTTAATATCAGAATGCTCTTCCTTGCACTTAGTGCACTCAAAATAATGTTTGGTTGCTGTTCTGAACATTTCAAGATGCGCACATCAATTATTTGATTGATCCTCAAACCCTTCGCCACTAAGCGCACTTCAGTTTGAAGTAGCGCGCGAAGATCTTCCATAGATAGTTCCCTTATCTCAAGATCTCTCCGTAGACTGTAGCAAACATCTATCGTTGAAATGGCATAACGTACAAAACTGTGAATCGAGTGAAGCGCGTTATAGACTTCACTAAGCCATTTTATTATAATTGAAATATATTTACACTGCTCAGGTGTGAGAGGGATAGCGTGAAGTTTGTATGTGCTGACGAAGCTGTGTTCACACACAACACCTTCATGAAGAAGAGTTGGTACAAGAAGCACGATAACATAGAAGTTTACGAGTAGAAAGTAAATATAACTACAAGTGCGTTACTTGCAGAAATCAGCGAAGACTCAGGCTTAGAAGCTTATGTCCTTTCATCCTCGCTCTATCAAGCGAGAGCAGTATGTTGCGTTCCCTTAAGAAGCTCAGAGAGAAGATCACAGACGGAGAGATCGTTCTACTCGTTGACAACCTCAGCGTACACAAGACAAAGGAAGAGAAGAAGCATACGCTGAGTTGAACATCACTCCTGTTTTTAATGTTCCATACTCGCCAGAGTTCAACGGCTAGTTAAGGGACACTATAAGAAGCTGCTGCTCTATCACTTGATGCATGATTAAGCTATCGATACAGAGGATTTAATAGTGAGTAGTTGTAAGAGAGTGGAAGAAGAGAAGACAAAGTTATGTGCGAGATAAGGTAGAGTGAATATTTAGGAAAAGTATTTAAGCTTAACTTAATGCTGACTTAAGTCACTTTTGCTTATCTGGGAAGAAGGGATTCTTAAGAGGTTCCTTTCTCTCTTCTGTTGAGGCGGCCAGATGGACCTAGCTTCCTCATCTTCGAACCTGCTCCCGCATCTATGTGCATCTCGTCGTCCCTAAGTTTGTATAGTGATAGACGCTTGCTCACCTCGATGCTTGTATTTTGCTTCCGTGCTCTGAATACATTTGCTCTCTCCTTCATTAAGTAGATGCCAGTGCCAGGTTTCTCTACACAGTTAAACTCTAAAACTTACTAGAGAAGTAGGGATACTTCTGAAGCTGCTCAAACCATTCGTCGCTGATAACTATTCCTTGCTTCTTTGGGTCGTTCTCCTCTACTTAGAATCTCTTCCTGTGTGCATCTTCAATGATCTCTTTGAGGTACTCTGCACGTACAGTAGCAAGGACGCCAAAGAAGAACCTTCGTTCTGGCAACTTGTTTGAGAGTTGTTCCTTGTTAGGAAGGAATAGAGCAACCTCCGGATCTCCCATCGCATCGTCATACATATTAGTGACTGAGATCTCAGGATAGTTTGGGATCTCCATCATGTTGACATCGATTGTTTTGAGAGCTTTCTTCTCATCAGCAAGAATTGCTTTGAGGAACGAGATCTTTGTTCCATACATTGTCGGAAGGAACAACCAACTAAGATTATTGTTATTCCATAGCATGAGAGCTTCTTACCTTGCTAAGTGAGGTACCTGTAGAGGTCTTCCTTGCTTCGGAACCTGTTGCTCAACTCTTGCGCTTCCACTCTTAATCGCTTAACATTCAAGTTTTCCACCATCTTGCTCGAGTACTCGTTGTTCTATTTGAAAATCAAAGTTATTATTATTGATCTAGATCCGACCCACGAAGCTAAAGTCTTACTATATTTAAAATATGACTAGTCTTTTAGTTAATCATAATGCTTGAAATTACGCTGAAATTATTTAACGACTTTAATTTAACTGAGAATGGAAAATATCATAGAAAGTTACGATAAAATAATTAAAGTAACTAATTAAATGATATTAACTAGCTCTTTAAGCTTTACTCAGTATTCACATTTTATAATTGAAGGAGGAGATAACTTTATTATTCTGAAAATTTTAATCATAAACTTTAAAATATAATAATTATGAGAATATTACATCATAACTATGAAAGATAAAATTAGGTGATAAAAATGAGTTTTATTAAAATTTCTATGCAAGAAACTATTATAAACTCATCACATATTCCCCGATTAACAAAAATTAATTAATCGTAATCATATTACTTTTAAAGAACTTTATAAATCAAAATACTTAAATTGAAATAAAATATATGGTTTGCCTTCTCATCATAATTAATCCTACAAGAGGTAATTTAGAAACTCAATGATTTTATTGACACCTTTATGCACTTCAAGGGTGAATTCTTTGCTTTTTCTATCTTCTGTATATTTTGCAATTTATCTCATGATTTCAGGAGCTTTCAGCAGAATTAATTCTCTCTTAATATTTTTAACATATTTAGCATAAGCAATATTATACAAAACTTAAATTCGAAATGAAATTAATTATAAATAAAATAATATAATATACTTCTTCTTGAATTAGAGATTCTTAACTCTCTATAGTATTCTATTTATAATTCAGATTTAAAAGTAACTACGAATTAAGCATAATTATAAATGCAAAGAGAAAAAAGGATCAAACTCTTTATCTTTTATGAATAGAAATACTTAGCAAATAAAGAAAATATCAAATTTATATTTCATAAAATTAAGAATAATTTACTATGATTTAATAAATTATTTTAACAATATGATTTCCAGATAATAAATATAATTTAAGATTATCAAGAAACATTTTTGTGATATAATTCTGTCCATTTTTGCCTTTTTTATATACCGGATTAAATGATCTGAGATGAGATAGGATAGTTCTTAGGTACTCATTTATAATATATAAAAATTAATAAGAATTTTATTACTATTGATCAACTAAGATGTGAGAAAACTATTTTTTTGTTAATTACATAGTAAATTCCGTGAGCGGATTGAACATAGATTTAACAAATTGATCATAAATGAGACTTTTATTTAAGTTTTGTATTCCTTTAATAGTTTTATATTCTATCTCTAGTTCTTCTCTTTAAATCTTTTGAAAATGTTTTTTACTAACTATGAGTTAAAAAAGATTTCCCCATAAATAAATTCTTTATCTTCATTTTCTTCTATATTGTATAAGTAATATTAGATAAAGGTCATTCCTTAAAAAATTGATTTAAGGTTTCGGCTAGAAGGGCTGCTTTTTAATTCTTTGTTGACAAAATTTAAAACGGGGTAATTAAAAAATTTTTTTAAAATCAAATTTTTGTATTTTTAATTTTTTTACTTTTTGAGTTTTTTTTTTTCAAAATTTTTTAAATTAAAATTAAAAATTTAAAGAAAAAAAAATTTAAAAAAATAAAAATTTATTTAAAAAATTTAAAATTTTATTTTTTTTTTGTTTAAAAAATTTTATGTTTTATTATCTCCAAATTTAGAGGTTTAATTGTTTGAAAAATATTGGTTTACGCCATTTGTCAAAATCTCAAAGTTGATTCAAAAATAATCTATTAATTAACTTTAAAGTAAGATTTTAAAAAATACATGTAGGTTTTGTTTTCTACAATTTAAATTACACTGTAATTTTATTTAATAAAGTTTAAATAATTTTTTATAAATATATTATAATTTTAGAATAATAAGGAATTTAAATAAAATCAATTATAGGTAAAATATAAAAGTTGATCGTTAATGTGAAAAGTTCAAAATGTAGCGACTCTTAATTTCAAGACAAATTTAATTAGTTTACAGAAATAATTTAATAAAAGAATTAATGCAACTCAAATTACCTATTTCCTAATAATCAATGAGGATGATGATCTCGTTTTTGCTAATTCTAGAAAACTCTATCACAAATCGGAAAAATAAAAGTAGATGGTGATAAAAGCAGACACTTTAATAATGAGGAAGTATTTTCGCCAATCAAATAACTTCTATGTCAAGAAAAGAAAGAGATTCAAAAAAAATGTCTTGCATGAATAGAAGGAATATATAGTTGTAGTTTGGAAGAAATTAGATATCTAAAATTTTATTTATTAGAATTTCATTTATTTTCAAATTCCTCATTGAATGTTTCCCACAGTTGTATTCTAAAATTTTTATATTCGCGATTAAAAAAATTGATTGAGTTGTAAAATTATGGTATATTTAATTTCTGCCTCTTTATAAAAAGCATATAAATAAGAATATAGTTTTAAAGAATCCACTAAGCTTCAAGTAGAACAAATAAATTACAAACTTTTATTTCACCTGTAATCTAATAATTTTAAGCAATTTATTTGAATTAGAACGCTTTTCTTAAAACATTATTTTTTTTTAATTTTTTAAATTTTCAAAATCTTTATAAAAATTGAATTATAAAACATTTTTCTAATCAATTGAATAATAAATTTTTCTAATTGTTTTTTCCCTAGGTTTTATTTTGATTTTATGCTTTAAAAAGTTTTTAAATTTTTATTGTCAAAAATTTTAAAAAATTTAGAGCTTTATTAAATTTTAAAAAAATTAATTTTTTAAAAGAAAATTAAATTTTTTGTCAGTTTATCCTCAAAATCCTAATGAAGCATGGCAAAACTAGGGTTAAAAATTATTTCTTAGGGGCTGTTTATCTTATCTAAACTAAAGCTCTAGATAAAAATTTATATTCTTTAAAATTTAAAAAAAAATTTTTTTATGATAAATGGAAACTATAGCTCTTAATTTTTCTCAAAAGAATTTTTTAATGCTCCTTGCTTCTTCCTCCTTCATTTAAATTATTTTTAGTTAAAAAAAAACAAATAAATTTTCTAGGTAAGTGTTTCAGCTATAAGAAACATATTTTTAGAGAGATCGTCTCTCTTATCTCAGATTATAACTGAGAATTAAATTAAAATCGGTGATTAATAAATGGAAGCTGTAACTTTGTGGCAGATGAAATCACAGATTCACACCCTGTTGATCTTTTTAAAAAAAAAATATGATTTTTCTATATTTCCCTAACCCACAGAGGGGAATGTGGGATTTTTACTTCCCCAACTTTTTGGGTTTGATTTTAATCTAATTATCCCCAAAAAAAAATTCAAATTTAAAAAACCCTTTGAATTTATGCTTTAATCGAATGGTTTAATTTAATTTTTTTCAAAAAAAACTTTACATTTTTACTTTTAATAAATTTAAAATTAAATTTTTTTTTTTAAATTCAACTTTTTTTTTTGCTTTAAGTAGTAGGAATGAATGGGTGCAAAAAATTCTTCTTTTAGTAAAATTTTCATTTGCTAACTATAATTTAAAAGATTAAAATAAAATTAACCTTCAATAAAGATCCTAACAACGGCTTCAATCTAATTTAGAATCTCGAATATGGCTGGAATCTTTGTTAATTTATAAAGTTATATCACTTGATAAAAATCATTTGTTAATTGTTTGAAGAAGATTCTATCCTTTATCTTCATAACAAGAAACAAAAGTTTCTCTAAATAGTCAATCTAAAATCACTATTAGATATCTCATCACCAAAAATTTGTGAAAAGCTTAAGCACTGTAGATATTATATAAGAGGATCAAGTTTGAAATATTAAAGTAAATAAATGCATTAGATTTAGAAAATATAATTTAATTGAGAATGCTTTTATCACACTGTTTAAGATAATCTTAGATACAAATCTGATTATTTTAAGTTATATTTTGAACAAGAGTTGTTTATCAGAAAATCCATTTATCTTCAGCCATTTTATTTGACTCATTTATAATTAATTATCAATTATAGGTTAAAATGCATAGTTGAAATAATTGGGAAACTTACTTTTCTTTCTTTAGAAAGGAATCAGTAATTTTTAATTATGAATGATAATAGTTTTGGAATAGTTGATTTTAGTTTCTCCTATTCCATTTGAGCTATCTTTTGAACATCGAGTTTGTCAATGAAGACTACAAAGTCCTTGGTAGATTTATCCATATCTATTATATTGTAATTGAAATATATTCAAATAATAATAATTTAATTTATTCACTTAGATATTTAGAGTTAAAAGTTTCAAACTATTAAAATGTTTATTTTTAGCTACAAATTCAATCAATTTTTAAAAAATATTTAGTTTATTATTCAGTTCCTTGTTCAAAAAAAGTTTATAATATTTGGGTACTATATGATAACAGACCTAAAGTTTTGGGACCCCCTTTTAAAAAGTAATTTTTTTTAAAAACTTAATCCCCCAATTTTAAATTTTTGCAATTATTAATTTATTGCTCTATTTTAAAAATTTTAATTAATTTTTTTTTATTTTTAAATTCATTTTTTAAATTTTTTTTAAAAAAAAAAATTTATTTTTTAAAAATTTAAAATTATATTTTTGTAAAATTTATTTTCAATATTTAAAAATAATATTTAAGTTGTTTAACTTTGTATATTTATTTTCCTCATTTTTTGGCTACTTTTAAACAAAGTTAAACATATTATAATTGATTTAAAAGAAGTATTTGCTTAACAGTGCGTTATATTTTGGTATAGCTACTTCTCCTTCGCATATTTCTTCTATTATTCTCTCTCTTGGAAATTTGTTCATAATTTCAGAAGCATTGAGAAGCCTTAACTCTCTTTCAATCTTTTAAGTCTCTTTTGTAAAATCAATAATCTTAGAATGTACTTCAAAAAAGAATTAATTTATAAAGAAATTCTAAATAGAAAAATTTATAGATAATAATTGCAAAATAAAATTTTTTAAAATTTAAAATATCTTAAAAGCCTTTTTACTATATTAATAGGCATTATTCAGATCGAAAAAAGCTATAGTTAACTAAATTTTACATTAAAAATAAAAATAATGTAAGATTTTTTTCTCCTTCAGAAGAAAGATATGGAGATTTTTAGAGAATGCAGCAGATTATAAGGAATTCAATTATTTAGACTATTTATAATTTTGAATTTCCCATTTTTATTTCGAAGCTATTATCAAATTTTATTTAAATTAAAGTTATAGCTTTATATTCTTCATCTTCTTCTTGCTCTTCTTCTTGATCTTCTTAAATCTGTTCAACTCTCAATAACATTCTATAAATACAATATTTATTTTAATTTAAATTAATTTTAAAAGCTTATATCAAATTAATAGAAGAAGACTTAAATGATATGTTAATATAAAATAAGTTAAGAAATAATAATTTAATTATCTTTAAATATAATAGAATAAATCTCTTTATTAAATTAAATATGAGGAAATAAATTTGATAAAGTAATTCTTGCAATATCCAAACAAGATAACAAATATAATATAAAGTATTAATAAACCATCAGAGCATAATGAAAACTTATTCATAATCTACGTAGCCTCTGTTTGAGCACATATGTCAGTCTATGGAGTGGCTCTTAAGTCTACGAAGCGACTCTTCTTTGTTCACTTTAGAGAATCAGGAGAGCGAATTTGAACTTGATTATTCTGGCTTCCCTCTCTTCTAACTCTTTATCTCATAATTATGGCGATAAAAATATGCTAGAAAAAATACCCTCATAGAAACTAGTTTGACTGAATAAATGAAAACAAAAAAAACTACTTAATTAACAGAAGGTAATAAAAATATTAGATTTCAAAAAATTCATTGCGGGTCTGCATTCCAAAAATAGTTTGTGCTAATCATCTTGATTTGATGAAATTCATCTTGGAAATAATAATTTCATAAGATTTCCTGCATAAAAAACGCACTTTTCTTTTTCAAATTCACAGTATTTACCATAATTACAAAAGAGAAAGCTTTTAAAAGGATCCCGCTAGCAAACCCTCCAAGATATGACCTCAAAAACTCTAATCCTAACTTCAAGGGTTGAATCTAAGAGCTTCTAAATTTTAAGTTTTTAACAAATATAATATATAAAATAAACAATTTTAATAATTAAAGATTGTCTATTACCATTGTTGGAAATTTATAGTCAATTATATATTCGGAGGGGGCGGAAGTTAAGCTCCCCAAAATAAAGATTTAAGAAGCTAAAAAATTTTGGCTAAATAGGCAAAAATCGGCCGAAAATGCCAAAAAATGAATAGATTTTTGCATCTATAATTTCCATGAGGATATATATATCTACATACTCAAAGTTTCTAAAGACATGCTTAAGTTGATTTGCATGTGATTTTATTCATTTCCTGGGCGTTTCTTGCTGCCATTTAGCCCTTACCAGTCACAGTTTATCACCTCTAGATACTGCTCACAAGAGTTTCGGTTTATATAATATATGAAAGTGGAGAACCCAAACATCATTGGTTTAAATAAAATTTCTTCATTTTTCTAGAAATTATACCAATTTCTAAAACGATTAAAAAGAGGCACAATACCTCTCTCGATAAAAATTATTTAACTATCAATATAAGTATAACGTGAGTATCGATCAAATACCGGACAAAGAGAGTAATATCATTAATTTTGTACTCACTTGCAGGAATTCTTCTGTATTAATAAAGTAAAGGTAATATACCGATGAGGTAGAGAAGAAAACATCCAAGAGCAAAGTTTAGAAAAATGATGAGACAGTTTTAGTCAGGTAAGTAAAATAAGCCCTTGATCATGTAAATAGCTAACTTAGATAAATAGGTGACATTTTAGACTTAGAAGTGTATTTTTAATTACATCGATTAAATATGAAATCATAATTTTTGACCCTCAATTAAATTTCAAATTCAATATTTTCTCTTAATTCTTTTGCATTTTCGGTAGATTTTGGCTTTTTTTTAGCGATTTTTTAGCTTTTTATTTTCATAAATTGAGGGGCTGATGCTAACTCTCCGCCCCCCCCCCCCCATTATTCTTCTGGTTTAAATTTTTTCAGATGGCTTAAGATTGTTTTGAGATACTATAGCTGAAGTTTATGAGAAAATTGAATAATTTCTCAAAATTTATTGTTATGAATTAAAACTGCCAACATCAACATAATACTTCGTATTAACTTTGAAAAGCAATCCCTTTAATAAAAATACTGATAACTATATGTACATACCCAAAAACAAACAGAACAAACTGAGCTTTAAGAAACTACCATCAGTCACAAGAAGAACTTCTTTAGCAAGAGTATCTCAGTGAATAAAGATTGCCCTTGATCTAACATCCAAATCACCACTCGTGAAAAAGTGCTATTTGAAATTAATTCAGGGAGTAAAATTTTGAAATGTATTTTTGGAGTGAAACTTGAATTATCAACATTATATACTGCTTCAAATTCTATGAAATTTATTTCCTACCAAATATTTTTGGAATAGCGCATTTCAGAGAGAGTCTTAAGAGGCTCAGTTAAAAAATAGAAATCAGTGAAAAGAGTTCGAGAATCTTATTCAGAATTGCAATACACATTATGATTAAGGAAAACTCATATAAATTTTTGAAAGACTCTCGAGCAAAGTTAAAGCTTTTGAAGTTTTAAAGTAATTTAAATAGCCCTAAAGTTGTAAAATTTATTACTTATTTTAATCAGTCAAATATTTTAAAATGATCCTAACCAATATTTACAATTCAATATAAAATAAAATGAAACTATTGATCGACTAATAAATGAGAAATCTCTTTCATAGAGAAATCATAAGCATAACTCTAAAGAATACTGAGCAAAGAGGAAATGAATTCTTGATAAAGATATTTACTTTTTTCATTATTTTGGTATTCTCTAAGAATTTCATTTTGCTCTCTCTCTTCTCTTCTAAATCTTTTTAGTACATTCTTTACAATCTAATGGCTTTCATAGAGTTCTTTTATAATACAATTTTTATCACCGTCTATTCCTAATCGAAATATGAAGTTTTTAATAAGACTTATTCCATTCACAATAGATTTTAAGTTACGAATAGAAGATCTGTTTTTAAGCTATTTGCAAATGAAGTCAAATAAGTAGTTTGAATTCAAAACCCCGAACGTAAAAATATTATTGGAGTAGTAGCATTGAATTCGCAAAATTTTTTTAAGCTTCGAGACAGTTGACTGACGGTTGAAGAGAGCAGGGCAGGTTTCCTGATAGAGTGGCTCTGATGCTTGGCAGTTGTAGATTAAAAGCTCTATTCTAGGTGGAAATCGTTTGAAATAAGGAATTAATTAAAATTGCCATAATAAATTAAATAATCGCTAATTAAATTGGCACATTTGGAGTTTGGAACATTGGAACATTGGAACTTTGGAACATTTTGGAGTATTAGGGCGTGCATTTAACTATTAGGACTGGCCAATATTAAGGGCGCCGAGAATGTTCCAATGTTCCAATCCTGAGTGAGAGGAGGATGATAAATAAATATGTGAGTGCGAATTAGAGTGTGATATATATAAAGCCACAGAGATAATATATAAATAAACACAACCGTAATAGCTACCCCAAGGCATGAGCAGCCCTACAGCTATGTGACTGAGTCCAACCATCTCTGATAGTGCGAAGCGTTCTCAACGCCCTTAGAGTGCCTAAAGATTCTTAGCTGGAAGGAGATAGAGCGACGGCGCAGGCGGCTGCGGCAAGTACCGCTATACAGCCTCCAGTCTTTGATTGTACTCAATCTGATCTCCTCACAGAATTACTCTCTCAAGTCTGGATTGGCTTTGTAACCCCTGCATCCTGATGACTCTACTCATGCTGAGATATAGCACTTTCTTTGTCTCCTCTTGATAGCAGAATCCTCCTCATTTTCAGAATTGCATGTCGCGCAGTTAAGACTGCTTGCCTATCTATTAGGTGTAGAGAATTCCCGCTACTCTGCATTGAACTCAAATGGCTTGCTTGCCGCAGCCGCCTGCGCCGTCGCTCTATCTCCTTCCGGCTAAGAATCGTTACGGCACTCTAAGGGGCGTTCAGAGAACGCTTCGCACTATACAGAGATGCGTTGCGACTCGTCACATAGCTGCTAGGGCTGCTATGCCTTGGTCGGTCAGCTCAGTTACGGTTGTGTTAATCCTACATAAATATATCTCTGTGGCTTCTATATAGTACTCACACTCTAATTCGCATCTCACCTATTCTACTTATTTCATCCTCCTCTCACTGCAGGATTGGTAAATTGGAACATTCTCGGCGCCCTTAATATTGGACCACGTACCTAATAGTCTAGAATGCCCACGCACCTAATCTACCCAAAATGTTCCAAAGTCCAAATGCTCTCATCAATGCAGATTGACACCAAATTCCCAAACAGCTGCCAATTCTAATTAGGCGATTAATTTCGTTACAATCATCTATATCGGCAAACATACTTTTAATTAATTCCTTATTTCAAACGATTTCCACCTAGAATAGAGCTTTTAATCTACAACTGCCAAGCATCAGAGCCACTCTATCAGGAAACCTGCCCTGCTCTCTTCAACCGTCAGTCAACTGTCTCGAAGCTTAAAAAAATTTTGCGAATTCAATGCTACTACTACAATATATAATAAAATATTTTAGAAAATTGGAGCATCTTTAAAATAAAATAAATTTTAAAATCAAAAATTAGAGAGAATAACTATTATCATCGAATTCCTTATTGAGATGTTTAATTTAAAACTATTTTAGCTTTAATATTTTATGACAATTGATACTATTAAAACATTATAAGCTTGGTACTCTCCTATTCAATTTGCAAAAAAAATGTAGCTTTCTCAAGCAAAAGAATGGGAGCTCGACTCTCGGCAAGCCTGAGCGTCCTCATCAAAGGTCAGTTGTCTAGCCGCCGGCTGAGCTGAGGTCGCCCTAGATGACTGGCAAAGTTTTGTTTGGCTTGTAGGTATCGTGAAGGTCAAACCATTTGAGTCGAGCTCCCATGCTAAAGCTTGAGCAAACTACGTTTGTTTTTGCTGATTGAATAGGAGAGCATCAGCAATAGTCATTTCTTTTAAAATTAACCAATTTAAAGAGGTTTATTTTAGAGATAGAAAGATAAGAGAACAATAATCGCTTGTTTTTAACAATAGTTATCCTATAGATTCTCAGGCATATTTAAAAATTACCATAATTAAAATCATTAAATATCAAATTTTTTTAGTGAAAATATTCAAAAAATTCCTACTTATTTGGATTTTTAGCAAATAAATGCCTCTACACGTTGGTTTTAATGATGAAATTTTACTTTAAATTTTACTGTAGAGGATAGTCGTTCTCGTGTATTGATATTTTTAAAGAACATTTTATGATGGTATTTACAAATTATGAATAATTTAAGGATAATATATTCGATAATTTTTTGTTGAAAACTTTTAATAAAAAATAAAATTCAATTTTATATGACTGATGTAAAAGAAGGACTTCATTATATTTTATATAACTATTATTCATCAGAGTTTTCATTATAGCTGAGAATTTAATAAAAAAGTGAATTAAATTAGATATTAAATTAAAATGGATATAAATGAGTGACAGTTGAAGTGCCTCCAATTTAAATAATAATTACACCATTCGATTCAGCATCAAATTCTAAGAACTTTTTATCCTTGCAACTTTCTGCGGGGAGTGCTCAGTAGAGAGTTATAAGCGACACAAGATATTATGAATATGAGGAGGTGGGTAAAATCTATGATTTCAACTGACTCGAAGTTTGCAAAATTTCTACTATATTTAAAATTTTTGTAATCTAATTAGATATTTATCCATTTTGTCCTTCTATCAATATTTTATCCCCATTTTTTCATTCTCTTAGAAAGGAAGAATTGAAAGAGGAAATATTTTTAGAATTGAATTTTATATATTTAGATTACTCTTCCCTATAATTTTAAACTTTTTGTTAATATTTAATTAGAACGAATTTAAAAAATTAAAAAATAATATTATTTTATAAATTTATGAGTTTTGGAGGTTATTATCAATCATGAACAGTTTACCTTCTTCTTTATTCATGTGGCGAGTAGATATTTCTTTAATAAAAAAATAAGTGCATTAGATGTCTAAAAAATTAATACTCTTTTACAAATTTATTAATATTATTTATATTTTTTTAAAATTAAATTTCAGTGATTAGTACAATCAGTATACTGAAGGTTAGAGCTTGATGGCTATTAAAATAATGAATTGCTCAAAATATTGCTCAAAGCAAATAAATCTTGCCATCATTTTGTACCTTAAAAAGATTTATAATATTAATCAATAACGAATTTTGATTCGCAAATCTGCTCTTTGTCTTCTTCTATTTGAATCTGTCAATTTTATAATTAATATGAGATAAACTAAAATTTTAATTATCTAAAATTCTTAGATTAAATATTTTCCCTAAAATTTATTGTGGATTTTTTTGCATAAATACTTTAAATGTAAGTCTCTTTATATTAAATTTATTGAATTAAAAGTTAATTATATTATCCAATAATTTTGATAAACGAATATTTCTGATATGATTTGATTGAAAGGACCTAAAACTTCAAAAGTAATCTCGCTTTACTCTTGTTTAAAAAAGCTTATTAGAAATTCCGGAAGAGTCCAATAAATAATGAAATTTTAATTAAGTAAAATTAATCGGGCTTTCAAGGTATCAATATATAAAAAATGAGAAATGTACGATTAAATAGAGAGGAGTAATTGCTTTTGAAGATCAAAAACTCTCTCATTCTTTATTTTGCCTCTCCTCCGTTTGTGCTCTTTTCATGTTTTTAATAGCTTTGTTTCCGAGGTATTTATCTATTCAATGTACACTCGAGACTTTCTGCCATATTTATATGATGATTAAAATTACCTTGCTAAACAGCTATAAGGCTGCATATAATTTATCTGACGCGGATTATATTGAAAACTGCTCTTCTTGCCTGTCTATCATGAAACAATTTTATGTCGTTTATATTCGTTCATATGGCAGAAAGTTAATTATAAGTAGATGTAGTATTAATTTATAATAGATGCAATTTCCACATTTTGAAGAGTAAAGATGCTGATTTACGATTTCTAAGTGTAATAATATTTAAATCATATGTCCAATTCTTATTTTTGTATCATTTATCTATATTGTCCTAAAATCACATATATTTATAAACTCATATTATTAGAATACTTTCAATTTAAAATATTAACTACTCCTATTTAATTGAGATTATATAAATTAAATATGAGTTTAACTTGTGCTAAATACATATACTATCTATAATTGGTCATTATATAGTCCATCGTTCGTTTTAAGAGTTTGAATAATATCATTTAATCAGAAATGATTTAAAAGAATAAGAATATTCGTCCTTAATAACTATAATTTATTAAGTTTGCCAAAAAACAAGAACATTTTTTTTTAAGAGACTCATATATTATCCTCATGAAATGTATAATGACATATATGTTCCTTGATAATGATTTGTTATAATCATATTAAAGAAGAACAGATGAAACAGGTTACACAAGCGCCAGCATATAGTTCTATATCACAAATTACATAAATATCTAACTTACTTAGATGAAGAGTGCGAGTGTTCAAACGTCGTTATAGAAAAAGACAAGTTGCGATGTTAAGGACAGTGAGCATCTAAGAAGAGCAGTATTTAATATCCAGAGCTCTTGAGCACTTCGCTTTTTCGCATAAGAATTATATCTAATCTAATCTACCAAGCAATACAACTTCTCAGATTTCTCCGCTATTCTAACGGAAAAAACACAAACACATCTACTTTACACCAAAAATATTCAACGTGAACTTTCTAAATTACAAACTTTTTTATGCTCAGGAATATAATTATTTAACAAGGTTTTAAACTATATTATAGTCAGTGATTACATTTAAGTTAGAGGTTTTAATTATTATAAGAAAGTTCTCTCAACAATTCCAAACACTACTCCTAGATCTAACATAAAATATAGATATTAAATTATTTAGTTGCTGGTTAGAGTTATAAATCAACAACTTTCCCTAACTTTAATGGCTATTTACGAAGTGTTGGGAATATGCAAAACTTATTAGAGTCAATATAACAAATGTCTATCTATTTTATAAAATTCGGCTTATAATCTTATTCTCTACTTAATGCTTTCTATACTACCTATCATAAGGAACATATATAAAATATAAAAATCTATAGCAATACTTTACTGATTCTTAGGACAAGCCAATCCTCGTTATATTCTAGTGAAGAACCCGAATGCTGCTTTGTATCCGAACTATCTAATGAGCTGCGTGCGAATCTACTCCTCTATTACTGAGACGTATAGTCTATTATACATATGTGAGAGCGTGCATCCCTCATGGAATTTATAATTAGAAGGTGATATCAGAACACTTCACACAGAGTGGGCTCTTCGTATTAAATATTTATAATTATCTGAATCCTCCTCTACACTCCAGATCGTCACTAAGTTCTACGCACATACTACAGAAATATCAAACGGACGGACTGACACACGACCCCAAATCCTCACGTAGAACCAGAGATTCACTCACATCATTCTCACTCACTCTCCACTAAAAGTACTCATAGTCGTTCTCATATAAGGCGTAATACGTCTCTCTCTTCGAGCAGCACTATACTCATCCTTCACAGAGGGAGGACATGTTACACTTATCTACACACTCACTATACATCCAACAGCTGAGAAATAATACTATCTATCTATAATTGCCTTGAACTCTGTTAACGCTCGTATCGTAGCTCTTAGAAGCATAAGTGATTACTGCTCTCTCATTGAATGGTAGATAGACTTTTCAAAATGACTTCCACGGATTACTTTCACATTAACTCTGTGTATTTATATACACTTAATGTGTAAGCAGCAGTTCTTCTCTTAACACATCGAAAACTTACTATAGCAATATTAAGGTTATCGAACTACTTAAGTCTATCAAGTACACTATCTGGTCAGTCTCTGCATCTAGAATATTATTGTCTATCCATCTATCATCTCACAAATAAATTAATAGAATGCTGAGTATTATCTCTAGGTTTTACACTCTAATGCTCATTGCGAAGTATGCTTGAGTCAACATTATATACATAATTTCCCGACAATAACAACCTTACATAGAACACTCTGCGCTTAGAACTCCACCTGGTGATCTTATACCTTGATGGAGAAAATATACCAGTTCACAGATTCACTTACTCTCACAATTTATTAGCATCATATGTTGATACCCTACTTTCCAAATTGCCTTAAAATCCTTATATAATACTGTCTTTGTTTTATCCAAAAGATTATGTGTCTGCTGAAGAAGACAGTTGAAGCGCTGTATTCGATTTTCTCCAAAATTTTAAAAAGCTGCTGTGTCCGAAGCATCACCATGATTTGCAAGACTAATGCTCTTAACGAGATAGTTTTTTACATCGAGTGAGATCTCAATCCTATATGCCTCTCTATCTCTACGATAGCTTACAAGACAAATACTTTTGTTATATTCAGTAGTCTTAAATAATATTCTCACACAACTTAATTCGCATGATACACCTACTATACTTTCCTCACTATATACTCTCATTGCAGCTCATGTCTGTGCAACTAGACATAATTGCACGTGAAGCTCAAGCCTATTGTAGTGTCTCTCTGCATACTTAGAACATATCTCCTTACGTAGTGAGACTCTCCATGCGCATTTAACAGAGAATAATTTTTCACGCGATAAGTCGTATTTAAATCAAATTATAATCTCGAAAATACAATTGGACTCAGCGCTTATCTAGAGTATGTGAAGAGGACGACCTTTTCATTCTAATGTCTCCTCAGCATACATGCATCACTCTAGCTGAATGTCGAGTTTTCCGTCTCAGCTGAATCTCACTTATGAAGATCCCTCGTACATTCTCCTCTCTACAATTATTATTAATTAAGAGTGAATCTAACGGTTATAAAGATTGATGTAGAACAAGTACCGACTCAATACTCTACTTTAATGAGGCAGATTTTATATATATCTGCTCCACCTCTCAGGCTCCAACTACAGTGCTAACTTCTGTATTGATAGTAGCAGTCTGTATCGGAGTATGCAATACAGACTGAAAATGAAATTTGTGTAGAATGGATTTCATTGATTACAAGATGTTGAGAACTTTTCAAACAATCTCCAAAATACATATTCCAGATAGAATTGGCATATCTTAAAATGAGTCTTCTTATAGAACTAGAGCTCACCAGATACCTGTAAATGCGTATTAGGCTCAGTCTTGTGAGTAGATGTTATCTAATATACTCTACATTTACTCGAACTAGCACTTACTCGATTTCATACACTGACTTATCAGTCTCATCATAGATAACCATTAGATCAACTGCTTGGTCATATATTCTTAGGTATTCCAGTGCATCTCTATTTTACTCTATGTCAGCATTCGTGCTATGATTATTGCTATAATACAACTTTCAAAATTAATTTCTACTCTACAATAACGGAAGTCTCATCCAAACGGTTTTCATCAATTGCTTATTTTAACAGATTGTTCATTCAATGAAGTGATATATAAGTATTTGAACTCTCACAAAGATAATCTCGACCTATGCCGTCTTATAATTAGAAGAAATCACTGAAGATCCTACATGTGTACTAAGTAATTCACATTTTCAACACATTACACTACATGATCATACTAAGATGTATTCTTAGAAGATTGGTATCTTCCATAATGGCATTTAGATGGCGCATTTTAAATATATATCTCAGAAATTCTGTTTAACCTCCAATTCAAAATCCAAATTGTCACTTTAATTTATAATAATCTTCGTCGATATTCACAACACACACGGTCCATATAACTTTCTATTTGATACTTCTTCTCTAGAGTATCACCCTCAGTCAATATCTAATTAAGAGAGCAACTAGGAGAGGCCAGAATGATTCATTGAACGATCCCCACAATCTTCTATGACTACAACTCTTATAGGACATTTGACAATTTAAAAGCACAGAAGATCTCTTATCGCTCTGCACGCTCAATTTCAAACTTCTCCTAATGATTATAATTTAATCTAGCGAATATAATTATGATCGTTGTGAGTTTGACCATACTCCATGAGAATGAAAAAATTTGGCAGAGTATTGTTAGCAAATACTTGTTGGCTTAGCCAACGTAAATGATAACTCTACACTGTTTACTTACAAAGAGTCGCTTGTACCATTCACTTATCATAACAATTGAAAACTATTTTTAATTTATTTGAGGAAACCACAACAGCCTTGACAAAATAATTGCGAGTATTTTATTTATACGATAAAGCTTTAGAGGAAGCGCATGAATATGAAGCAGATCAGGCTACATCACGAAATGTTGGAACCGAGCAGTGTCTCTCAGATGAAGCAAGTTATCGAACTAATAAAGCAAGCCAAGGATGTATCGGGATATTTACAGGATGTATTACATTTTTACATTTCGTGAATCTAAGCCACCTGATTATTTAATAGTCACACTTGACTTTTGACCTACGGTAAGGTTAAGTTCAGACATTAATATCCACACGTAGTAGATTAATTAGTATGTGAGAAATACACAAGAGTGAAGATTAATAGTGAGCGTATTACACTCACATACTCTAGAGTGACTCTTCAAGTTAAGAGCTAGATCTTTCAAACCTTAGCACAATGACAGACTGCTCACCCAAATAGATGATCTTAATAATTAATTACAGCCTGATTGTAAATGTTTCATCTCAGTCCAACGCGAAATACTATACATGGCTCAACTAAATTAATATGTAGTCAGACAATTCTTTTTAAGATAGCTTGACTCAACTTAAGTTATCTTCATAATCATTATTACTCATCTCATAGTATATAATTTAGATTGGTATACAAAATAACGATATAAGCTCAAAATGGAAGACTCAAACGTCTCTTCTATCAAATATTATATACGGAACTAATCTAACTACTTCAGACTCTAAATCTAATCTCGAGGTTATTTGTTATATCACTATAGGATGTCAAGCTCAATAAAGTAGAAAGCTTTTAGTCTTGACATTCTCGTAATCCATAATGACAATAGAAACCTCAATAATGAATAATCAGTGATTTCTTATATACTAGCACCATAATAGCTTGATAATCTTATCTGACATCAAGTATATCACGTGAAAGAGGTGATGTAGAGAGTGTATGCAGTAACAAAAAAGGAAAGAAACAATTTGATAGTGTTAAGTCAGATATTCAGCCTGCACTACAAGTACTGAAAGCGTAAATACGATATAGGTAGGTCGTAAAAGTTTCGTAATCAAGCGAGTGTTTACTCAGAAGCGAGAAGGAACAACTACGTCACTAGATTAAACCGTTCTACTTACATGCACAAGTCTTAGTTGTACTTAATTCCGGATTAGAGCCAAGGGAGATTTTCACATACTAAGATACAGATAAGGGTATCTAATAAATTAATTAAAAATAGATGAATATTATAGTTATCAACAAATAATCTATACCTGTATCGTTTTTTCCTCTCCATCCATATATTCTAATTCAAACTATAAGAGAATAGGAATCTGACTTCTAGTTACATTAGAAATAATATTCTTGACAAAAGCTAATATCAATAAGATCCCTGCTCTACTAATGCGAAGTCATATAGGTCATATGAAATCCCAACATGATCCGCACCAACTACTATTGTAGCAAAGAAGAGTCATATATCGTTACTTTTCATGCACAATGCGAGAAGATCCGAGAGTGCTTCTATATCCCTATGGGCTACACTTACAAGTACAACCTCAACACACATTCCCAGAACATGAATTTTGTATCGTTACTTAGAGCACAGTATCACACTTCCTAAGATGTTGGGTACTTTCAGGAGTTTTACACCTACTCAAGAGGAGGACTAAACAATGAAGGAAAGACCACAGAGAGTTATCATTGCAACATGTAGTGAGATTTTCCATCCCAAAGAAAAGGACTAGAATCACAATATAAAAATCATCAGACTGTCACACTGTACATCCATACAAGATAATTAAGGAAAAGTCCACAAGTAGCGACTCTAAAAGATATCGTCTAGTAAGTTCTCTAGTAGTCACTGTGCTAGTGAAGAAAAGATATAGCAAAAGCTCAATGCATTTATCTTACACTGCACACATCAGGTTGTAAGAGCATAGGGAAAAATTTCAAGCACGAAGCATAAGTAGCAACAAGAGTTCTAATGCTTCAATCACGTGACAGAGCTGTCTATCACTATCACAATAATGACTAGACGCAGAGAGAAGAAATGCACATGAGAGATGCGGACAGGTTTCGAAGATGGAGGAAGCAAGGTATCACTTGAAAGCACTTCAAACAGAAGAGAGAAAGTAAGTGTTACCTTTAACTATTAGAAATCAAAGAGACAGACTACTACAAAAATTAGACAAGGCTTAAGATGCCAATGCTCCACGTATAAGCAATACACTTAAAACTCTTAGCATGAAATCATGAATCTTTAAAATTAAACTCTTTCAGAAATTATATCAACTTCCTACACGATTACTCACACATAATTCAATAAACCTATAACTTCTTCTCGGCAACGAGTAACTTACTCTTCTCTTCTCCACTTTCATACAATTACTTCACTATTACAATTCCATCTTTCGTTATACGATATCGACTCGCACTTTAAAATCATTTGCATCCACACTTATAATAGTATTCCATGTCCACCTTCCATATTCAGGATTGATCCTCTTGTATACGTAAAGTACTCACTTACGAAACTGCGTAGATTCGAGGATCTTGTGTTAAAGCTGAAGTCGTGTTAATTAATGCTTTCTGAGTAGCCTTTAATTGCGCCGCAACTGTTTCTTATATTCGAACGTCATATCTTACTACAACAATAATACTCCTACTGTCTGAAAATCATCTCATATTCCCATGCCGCGCGCACTTGCGCTCCCTTGACCTCCTCTGTGATCTTGTGTACGCTGAGGTTGTCGACGAGTAGAACGATCTCACGTCTGTGAAATCATTTCTCTCTAGCTTCTTAAGGAACGCAATACTGCTCTCGCTTGATAGAGCGAAGATGAAGGACATAAGCTTCTAAGCCTGAGTCGTCGCTGATTCCTGCAAGTAACGCACTTGTATTTTAGAGTCAAATCGAACTTTTAAGAGGAACACTTCTATGTCTATACGGTGCTTTGTACCAACTCGTCTTCATGAAGGTGTTGTGTTGAACAGACAGCTTCTTCAGCACATACAAACGTCACGCTATCCCCTCACACCTGAGCAGCTAGTGCTTAAAGTATAATTCAATTATTCTTTGTGTGGAGTTAGTGAAGTCCATAACGCGCTTCACTCGATTTCACAGTTTTGTATCGTTAGCCATTTCAAACGATTAGAAATGTTTGCTACCATCTACGGAGGAGATCTGACGATAAGGAAAACTATATATGGAAGATTTTCTTCGCGCGCTACTCCAAACTGACGTGCGCTTTTAGTGACGAAGAGTTTGAGGATCAATACAAAGTAATTAATGTGCAATTCTTGAAACTTTAGAAGTGCTGAATGAGGAACAGTATGCAAATCCTACACTATTACTCATCTGCAAAGTTAACCATATCAGATCAGATAGGTATAAGTGCGCGCTGCAACTAGGCTCAAACAATTTTTAGCGATGAAAGTTACATGTTCGTAGAACTGGCTATTACTTCTTTGGATAAGGGTGGATCTTCACCATCCATACCTGAGAGTTCAAAATTGAACTAGACTGTTAAAATGTGATAAGATGTTATCATGTATATTTTTTGAAAATCTTCGCGTTGACTCGCCATGATTCACGACAATAAAGAAATATTAATATATACACAACTTATTTTCACTTTCTTATAATATTACTGAGTTTGAATGGGGCTTCAATTTACCAATTATCAAAATTCTTGCTGCAGTAAAAGTAACACAAACTTCCATTAACGGCTACCTATTCACATGAACAATCAATTAAGCAAAAGGTTTGAGGAGTGGCTATTCCTCAATCATCCTCACCAAACAGCTATTTAGTCCATGACCACACCATGTTTGATTTTTATTATTTAATTTTATAATTATAATTAAATAAAAGTATTTGAGTTTTTACTTTGAGATCATTTTTAAAAAGCAATTGTAAACCCAGATTTTTTAGCATAAGCATTTAGGTCTTGCTAATTTGCTCTAAATTAAAGTTCTAGATCAATTTTTTTATAAAAAATAATATTATATTTAGATGAATGGATAAACTATTTCACTTAGCTTCTCTCCTAAAAAATCTTCACAAAATTTCCCTCCTTCATTCTAAATTTATATTATAGTTGATAATTTAATGGAAAATTAATTTAGAAAAATAAATTGAAATGGAACAAAGGCAGGTATTAGAAATGTCTAGATTTAAATAATGATTATATCATTAAAGAACTCAGTTTGAAATTGTAATCGGCACAAGTAAAGATAAGGAAGATGAAGGTTAATATCCAATGAAAAAGCATTTATGAAATGATATATAAGATATTTATCTCTATAATTTTAGAGGTTTTCGAAATCAAAGATGCAGACAACAGTGAATGTATTACTTAAGTCCAATTTTTAACTGTAATTACTCAATCTGCAATCGTACAACTATATTATTTTTTTAACTTTTCCGAATAGTCGATTGTTAATCAAATTGTCGTATATTCTATTATATTCTTTATAATTATTTTGATAATATGGAGACAACGATTTATATATTGCAAAATTTAATTAATAAAATAAAAATATGATAAATTATTACTTCATATTCTTTATTTTCACCCACAGAGTCACAATTTTTAAGTGTGAAAAGGTAAAGATAATTGTTGATAAAAATCGAAGCTGATATACAATTGTGTAGTAAATAAACAAGACAAAAGGTGCGTCTAAAGTGCGAAATGCTTAGAATTTTGGCTGTTGACTGCGTTCATTTGCAACATTTGACTGGTCCTGAAGAAGCTCTCTCCTCAACTTCACCATGAGTTCTGCTAAGTAGTATGCATGCAATCCGAGATATCATAACTGCACTGTAGGGAAATGTTCAGGGTATTTCAGCAAGTCGTTTCATCTGCTTCTCTGCCATAGAGGTTACCAAACTCTTGAGAATTCTGTGTTTTAGTTTGCATTTACAGTCATCTTTATCAATGATCTTCCCAGGTGTCTTCCATTCTTAATTGCTATAATAGAAATGAATTAAGAAATATTAAGTACACTTATTTATTTACTCTTAAAATTAATTAAGAATTCTTAAAAACCTAATGTTTTTAAGGCAAACTATCTTAATCTAGTTCTTAAATCATATCTCTATTAGAGAAAAAGCTTATTAGAGATCTTAAATGTTTTAATCAGAGTCTTAATTATTGTTTGCTAATTCTTAATTAATTTTAAGAGTAAATAAATAAGTGTACTTAATATTTCTTAATTCATTTCTATTATAGCAATTAAGAATGGAAGACACCTGGGAAGATCATTGATAAAGATGACTGTAAATGCAAACTAAAACACAGAATTCTCAAGAGTTTGGTAACCTCTATGGCAGAGAAGCAGATGAAACGACTTGCTGAAATACCCTGAACATTTCCCTACAGTGCAGTTATGATATCTCGGATTGCATGCATACTACTTAGCAGAACTCATGGTGAAGTTGAGGAGAGAGCTTCTTCAGGACCAGTCAAATGTTGCAAATGAACGCAGTCAACAGCCAAAATTCTAAGCATTTCGCACTTTAGACGCACCTTTTGTCTTGTTTATTTACTACACAATTGTATATCAGCTTCGATTTCAACAATTCATCTTTATTTTATTATTTAAGGCAAGGATAATTTAATTATCAATGCATTGCTACTAAGTGGTTAATTGAAAATTAAAAAGAAATTTACTTTAGCTTCCCTGAATTTTACAAAAAATTATAATAATTTTATTTTAACTCTAATATTTTAGTTTAATACAGCCATCTATATTTTACAATTCCTTAAAATAAATTTTTTAAAAACCTATGCATCATAGGAGGCAAGGAATAGGATCTGACTGCATCTATTGTTACTATATTTTGACTTTTATCTAAATTATAAATAAAAAGTATAATTATAATAATCTAAGTAAATAATTATAATTTTGAAAGAAAGATCTGATGAAATCCTAAACAAGATTTTAAGAGAAATTATTTCCCTTATTTCCGATTAATTCTATTTGCTTAAAGCATAGTATTAAAGAATCGTTGCAACAAATTCTTCTTGAAATATTTCTGTACCTCGGTAACAATTATTTACAAATAAAAAAAAATTATATCATAATAATTAAAGACCTTTGAAGCAGCAAAAACAACATTGCATAAGCTAGCTAAGTCTTTATTCGTTGTAGCTGTATATATTTATAGAAGGTTTGTAACATCATTTTCTATCTGAACTGATAAGTACTCCTCTTTCATAGCCATTATAAGAAATAAGAGTTTCTCTAAATACTCAAACTAAAAGCTTTAATCAGAAATTAAATTTTTTTCAGAAATTAAAATTTTCATAAAGTTAGTAAACATATTTTAGTTTCCTGATAATTTTGGAAGCAATTGTTTTAACTTTAAAAAAAAAGTTTTTTAAAAATTTCTATTAAAAATTTAATTTTAAAAATTTAAAGTATTTAAAAATTAAAATCCTTTTTCTTTTTGGCTTTTAAAAAAATTTTAATTGGCAAATTAAAAAAAGTTATCAAAAAAAATAAATTGTAAATTACACTTCTATAAATAGAAAAGTTAACTGGCAAGAATTTAGCTATAAAGCTACAATTTTAAAGCCATCTTTAATAATTTTAGATCAATAAGATTTTATTAATGAATTTTTAATTTTTAAATCACTGATTTATTATTCAAGAGTAGCTGATTCTGGTAAGATCCTTCCTCTAATAAATAAATAGATTTATGCAAAGACTCTTGCAATACTATAAAGTAGATCATGAGCTAGTATCTCTACGTCCTCTGAAAAGTGAACTCAAAGATGGAGAAAAAAGGCATTTAAAAATAGAATACATTTTGACTCAGAGATTGGCCATAAAATTTCTATCTCTTTTAAGTGATCCTGTAATTCTATCTTACCTAGAAGACGATTTGAAGCTCATAGTCTTCGAGTCAAAACTCAATATTTGAGATTATTTCATCTTATTAAATAAAAGATTTTAATTTTATTTATACTCTTTACTATATAATATATTTTGTTAACTTACTTGTTTTTAATCTGAGATAGATGAGTGATTTTGAAGAATGAATGCTATAAGTTTGGGAATTTCTTAATCTATCTATTCTTAAGACATTTAAGATATCGATTCAACATCGAGTTAGTCCATATAAACTATAAAATTGTCGTTTTGAGCTTCCATAGTTACTATATTTTATAATTAATTAAGGAATGGCAAATTAATTTTATATTTTGTTAGCATCCAATCATTCTTTGGCATAGTTAAAAATTTTAAAAACCCTTTTTAATAAAATTTGTTTTTTTTTTTACTCCAATTTTTAAAAATTTTTTTAATAAAAAATTTAATTATGAAAAAAAATTAAAGAAAAATTTTTTAAATGGGAAAAAAAAGGTTTTTTTAAAATTATATAAAAATATGAAAAAAATTTTTTAAATTTAGCAAATTTTTTTTTAAAAAAAACGCGAAAAAATAAAACCCGGAGAGTACTTTCAGGTATTTGTCGTCTAAAATATTTGAAAATTGAAGTGGCCGAAGAGTAAGTTTTATTTTGCTTTAAAATTACTAGTTTTTTCTTTAACATGCTCGAATATTAGTTGCAGTTTGTAACAGTAGGGAAAGCAGAAACCTAAATAATAGGATGAGAATGAAAAAAAAATTAAATTAGAATTAGAATAATGAATTAAGTCTCATTATATCACAATCTTGTAATTATCTTTATTTTATAAAATTATTTATGAAATATTTTGAAGATTAGGGATTATTTATATCGTATATTTTTTTTCCAATAGTTTTCTTTTGAAGTATTCTAAAATAACTATGTAATTAATTTGGCAGCGCGGAGGCAGATGGTTGATATATAGCATTTAAATTTTAGCGAATTAATATTTCTAATAAATTAATCACTATTATAACTATTAAATTCTATACTATAGCATAGTTCATTAAAGATCTCTTCATAAAATTCAAATTACAGAAAAATTGTCTAATTTTATAAAATTATAAATTATTAATTATTAGTTAATTATTTACCTTAATGATGCTAAGGGACTTATTTTTATGAGTCTTTTTTTATATGCAAACTCTTATAATAAGTTATATATTTAAAGTTAAATAGTTTATAAATACATTCTGAACTTTAAGTAGATAAAAAAATACTCTTAGTACTGAACTTCCAAAACCCCCCAAATTTTTTTAAAGGAAATTTTAAATTACGGGTGAGTATCAGAAGATAGGTGATTTAATATTTTTTACTAAATTTTTAGGCAAAAAAAAAATTTTTTAACTGCTTTAATAAATTAAAAAGGTGTTTTAATTTTTCCCATTTTGGGTTTTTTAAAAAGGGATTTAAAAGGGGAATTAAAAACCCCAAAATTAAAAAAATCTTTTTTTTCCAAATACAAACCACAAATATAATTTATTTCTTTAATGAACACACAGCAGAAAAGCTATTTTTATTTAGGTTTAAAAATGTAATTAAATGTTTTTTATACTTAGTCAATATTTTATTGTTTTTTTAAACTCATTTTTAAAGGCAATTTATTCGGCATTTATTTAATTTTAATTTAAAATAAAATTTTAATTTTATAATTTTTACAATTTAAAGCAGGAGGCTCAAATTAGCCAAAAAAAGGCAAGGATTTTATAAATAGTAGATATTTCCAAAAAAGGAGTAATTTTAAAAAAAAAAAAGACTATAATAAAATATAAAATAATACTTTGTAAAGCTGAAAGAAAGAAAAAAAACATCAAATTTATATTTTTTTCCAAATAAAATTAAAAAAGATATTTTTCCTTTCCCTATCTTTTAAACTTCTTCACTTTCTCCCCAAAAGGGAAAAATTCAGGAGCAGGACAAACACATTTTTTAAAATTTTCAAGAGGAGAAAAGTTTCTTATAATACTTGACTCTTCAGTAAGCATATGGATCAACTTACTCTAAACTAAGTTGCTAAAATAAGCCCAAATTTTTTAAGATTTGCTTAAAAAAAAAAAATTTTAAACATCCAATTGGAATTTTGATAATAAATCAAAATTCCGACTAAAATCTTCTTTTAACTTATTTTATTAAATAAATTTTTTAGGCTTTCTTTAAAAAATTTTTTTTACAGATTTTATTACTCTAATTAATTTTATAATTAAGAAATTTTTGATGTCTTTAAAGATGTAAGATAAAATGTCTTATTTTAAATTTGCTCTCTCAAAAAAATAATTACTAATCTTTTCTCATTTTTTATTTTTAAATAATTTGATTAAAGATTCACTTTATTTATCAGAAATGAAAGCACAAGAAGTATACAGAAAATAGTAATTTTAGTTTTTAATTATAAAATATAGTGAAGTTATATGAGTGAAATTTGAATAATGATATTATTAGATTTGTCTTAAAATTAATAAAAAAAATTTCCATTTGATTTATTTTCTATTACACTTAAAAGTATTTTAAATTCATAGCACTAAATAAACATTATAAACATAAAAAAAATTTTTATAGTTCTAAAAATAATTAATTTAGAATAGCTCAAAATCTATGATTTTAAAGAGAAAATCATGATCATTATTCAAGAAGGTCATATCTTTGAAGAAAATCATAGGAGACTCTGTTTGAAAGGGAGATGACCTATTTGGCAATGTCAGAGCATTCAAAATTCTTGTCCAATGCAAGGAACTGGCAATAAGTTTCCAAAATTTGAACACCTTTCAAGATCTGGAATTCCTTTAGGATTTTCTAACCCTCATTCACTTATTTATTACTTCTTTGAGATTATTAGAAGCTTATAATGTATAGTAAAAATATTTTAAAAAAGCTTTCTGGATCTACATAAATATTTGTAAATATTACAGAAACAATAAAAAATTTATTTGCCAAACAAATTTCGAAAATTATCCTATTAATTGTTTCAATCATTTTATGAAGTCATTAATGTGACACAAGAAGATTATTTTTTACATTTAAGTTGTTTAAAACTATTTATGAAAATTGAAAGAATTTAAATTTTTTAAATCTGAATCTAAAAAAATTTAAATTTAATAAAAAAATTTAAAAATTTTAAAAACAAAGAACTAAAATTATTTAGTTATAATACTGTGTTATTTAAGATTAAAATTGTATCAAAAAATATTTTAGAAAAAAGCTCTTTATTGATTTTTTAAAAAAATAATATAAGGAGAATATGATTATTTGATCAAAGTCTGTGATTGTGAAATTTAAAGTGAGATATATTAAAGAAGTCAACTGAATAAATTAGGTTTGATAATTAAATTCATTAAGTAAAATGAAGAAAAGCATGGTGGAGCGCTCTTACACTTCTCTCCTTACCAACCATTTCTAAAATCCTGGTAAGTGTAAAAAAAAAATAAACTTTTTTTATTAAATAAGCTTTTGAGCTTTTAGTTAAGGGGTTTAGCGATATTTATTCTCATTTGCACCATAACAGTGATCAATATAGGCGAGGATAAAAGTTGAGATAAAAAGAGATGATTTTCATAAAGCGAATCAAGATTGCATTTTTGCTTAAAAACAGCTCTCTATCATGTGCAAAAGACATAGTGTGCTAAAGGAGTTTGTTTGAATGAGAGTTAAGGTAATTTGACTATGACATTAACTATTTTTTTTAGTGAAAACGCATTCAAAAGGACTCCAACAATCATAAATAGAAGTTTGAATTCTCAAAGGCAGCATCAAATAAAGAAAAGAATTTCAATTTAAGATGAAAGTAGCTTGAGAATAATGAAAATTCCTCTCAAGTATAAGAGAAACTTAAAATTTTGTATTTTTTGAGAATATGATTTGCGATAATGTAATTGTATCTTCCCTATATTTTGAGAAACAACAATAAATTTAGCATTTCTCTTTTTTTAGTTTTACTAAATATTGCAATATGGTGTTCAGATTCAATCTTTTTATAAAAATAAATATATTTGACCAGATGACAGATTTGCTTATTTTAGTTCCTACCCACCCAAATTTTCTTCTCAGTGGAATATTAGAAAAGCTTAAATATTGTTTTTAGATACTTTAAAAAATATATATTAAAAAAAGAATACTATTGATCCACGAGTATATGCGATACATATCTTGCAGGCATTTTGTTAATCAAAGTCTGAAGCATTTCATTTATAGACTCTAACATACAGTATTAAGCTACCTTTAGAATTTTATCTTCCTAACTTTTCTTGGATATCTCTATCTCTTCCTTTAGTAATCTTTTGATCAAGTGTTTCACGAGCTAATTATTAAAAATCAGCATTCTTGCCTAAATTTTGTCTTCATTGGTTAATTTTTAATTATAGAATTCAATTAAGTACTGTAGGCTCTATGTAATTAATTTTATATTTAGTTCAGTTGAATTTTATTGAAGAGCTTTTATGGCAATCTTAAGGACATGGCTAATATTTTATATGTAGAGTTTACTAAAATTGAATTTATATTATCCATTTCTCTTCCAAACTTTGATTTAAATAATTTATAATTTTATTAGAATGAATATAATAAAGGAGACCAAATTAGAAATTATTTAATAAAAATTAACACTCTAATTATTGTTTCATTATAATTTTCCAGATTCCTTTAAATCTTTGAAGAAAATAAATTCAGTTTTGCGATTAGAGACTGGACAGATTTTTTAGTTTTAAGTATTAAATTCTAGTTTTTATTTCATTTTATCCAAATATTAGGCTTTAAATACTAAGCTGATTGTTGAAGAGAGAATTTTTCACTCTAACTTATTTAGCTGATAAAGTTAGTTTTTTTTTAACATCTCAAACACTCTTCCTAATTAATGAAATTTATTCCCTTTTTTTTTTTTTTAATTTTTTTTAAAAGTGATTCGACATTAAAATAAGGAAGATTTATAGATTTCTTAAGTGCTATTAAATATAGCAATAATTTCTCCATTTTAAAAAATTTAGCCCATTTATCCATTTTTTATTTAATTTTCTTTTTTTTAAATTGGAAAAAAAAAAAACGCCAAAAATGGCCCTTTTTATAAAACAATGAAAAATAAAAAATTAAAGAGTTTTGGTTCATTCCATCAATTATTATAAAACCAAAAAATCATTTAAAATTAAAAGTAAAATTTACAAAAATAAAAAATTTTAAATTTTAAAAATTTTTTGATTCTTTTTTTATTCCCCTTCTATTTTTAAAAATTTTAATAATTTTTAAAATATTTATTCTCGACTAAATAAACTTTAAAATTAGATGAAAGGAATTTATTCAAATTTGTTAAAAAATATGCTTTTCATAAGCATGATTAGATAGAATAGTTCTTCCATTGTATTTTTGATTTTCCATATTAATTTTAAAAAATTTTGAGACCCAAAAATTTAATTAAAATTGGGTTAATAAACTCCTTAAATAAATTATTAAATGTTTTTAGTTATTTCCCAGCTTTAAAATATCTTAAAACATTTGAATTCAAAGATTTTCTTTATCAAAATATAAATATATTTTTATTTGTTAAATATATTGATTCTATTGAAGATTATGTTGAATAAAAACACTATAATATATTAAGAAAATTGAAATATAATTTTATTTAATTAAATTTATTTATAAATCTAAATTACAAAATAGAATTAAGCTAGATATCTTCGTAAAATCATTAAAAAGGTTGCTGATAAAATATAAAAATATTTGTTTCTTTATAATAGGATGGACAAGTTTTGGTGCTCATGCTAATATTTTAAGATATAAATTTTTGACCAACTTCAAAACAAAACAGACAAGGATTTGGTAGTGAAGTATTGAAAGTCACTTTAAAATAAATAATGAGATCATTGGCCAGCGATAGTTGTTACATTTCACACTGCTTTAATTAAATTCGCCATCATTTAACTAAAAACTGATTAATCTTAAAAAAATCTCACGAAAAGTTTATATTCACTTATTCAATTGATTTTTTTTGCGATGGAGTTGATTTTGAGAACTGGCTATTACTACTGATAAGGATGACTACATTCATAGTCAAAATGAAACTGAGATAGGATGTGGTTTTTTTT